>JBBGZY010001526.1:3210000-3447500 GCA_037952925.1 Lithobates clamitans
GAATGTTATTGGAAAGCAAAGCATTTTTCACAATTTCACTGCAAAATGTACCGATGTCAATAAAAAAGTTGAAATTAGGAGGGTTTTCTTAAGGGTACAGTTGTCTTTAACCACTTCAATACCTTAGGGCGTCATATGACGTCCTTGAATTTGTGAGGGGATATCTGGATGGTGCCAGCAGCTACAGGCATCATTCAAATATCATTCTTTCCAGACGGCGATTCTGTGCACGATAAGAATGATCATATCGGCAGTTCCGCCGCTTGATCGTTCTTATAGGCGACGGGAGGGGACTGCCCCCTCTCCCGCCGCCATCCGGTGCTTCTCTGGGCTCTCCCGTGCCATCGGAGCCCGGAGAAAGAATCGGCCGGCACCGGATGACAAAGATAGAGATTTCCGCTGACCAAATGGTCACCAGTCATCTCTATGGCTGTTGGAGGCCCGGGCGCGTCATTATGACGTCACGCCCGGGTTCCCGGAAGTAAACAAAGCCGCGATCGCGGCTGCAAGCATGAGTTCGGTGAATTTTTTTTTTCTCGATCTCATGCTTTTCAGCCTGGAGGAGAGATTTGGGGTCTTAATGAAGAGGACCTGTCACAATTGATTTCTATTATTAGGGATGTTTACATTTCTTGTAATAGGAATAAAAGTGATCAAAAAAAATGTAAAAAAAAGTGTAAAAATAAAAAAAATTAAGTAAAATAATTAAAAAAAAAATTTAAAACGCCCCTGTCCCCAGTAGCTCGCATTCAGAAGCGAACACACACGTAAGCCCGGCCTACATATGTAAACGCCATTCAAACCACACAGTTGAGGTATCGCCGCGTGCGTTAGAGCGTGTGCAACAATTCTAGCACTAGACCTCCTCTGTAACTCTAAACTGGTAACCTGTAAAAACTTTGTTTGGCGCCATTCCATGAGCGTGTGCAATTTTAAAGCGTGACATGTTAGGTATCTATTTACTTGGCGTGACATCATCTTTCACATTATACAAAAAAATTGGGCTAACTTTACTGTTTTGTTGTTTTTTATTTTTTTTTCCAAAAAAGGCGTTTGAAATATTATTGCGCAAATACTGTGCAAGATAAAAAGTTCCAATAACCGACATATATAATGTTTGGGTGTTCTGAGTAATTTTCTAGCAAAAAAAATTAGCTTTTTTACATGTAGGAGAGAAGTGCCAGAATAGGCCCGGTATTGAAGTGGTTAAATATCTCCTGGGGGATTAAGGAAGCTCCTTTCAACTATCTTGGGCCTGTTCTTTTCCAGCAGGTCCAGGGTAACAAAAAGTACCCTCAGTTGACAGTGGCACCCCTAAGAAAACTATCATAATTTTTGCCTGGCTACATGATATATAGGAAAGGAAAAACAACCAGTGCGCTGCCAAAATCAGATTGTGATAATTAAAAGTTTGAATAGTGTCAGCTGCTGCAATCGCTACAATGTGTGTTCTTCACATATACAGTATCAATAGGTAAAATGAAACAATGTGTTGCGCTGCTGAAAACAAATATTAAATCCACTTGTGAAAAATAAAATACAAGCATAGTGGTAGTGCAATCAATCAGATCGTCCTGATATATAGCATTGCCTAAATAATCCTATATGGAATAAATAACAGGTAATTCAAACTACTCCTCCAGTGCCAAAAACGATATTGTCCACACACAGATATGGACTATACACACTAAAAAAGCCTCCTCGTATGGCCAACCTCTTCATGGCCAAATGGGAGGAGGATGTGGTCTTGAAAGAACGTAGACCAGAATGTGGAAACAATTTTATTGATGACATTTTGCTTATGTGGGCGGGGGATGAATCCTCTGCTGTTTCGTATTTAAATTATTTGAATGATAACAGCAGGGGCATTCAACTCAGTTACGAAATTGGCTCCAAAGAAATTCATTTTCTGGATTTAAAGATCTCTATTGTAGATGATACTATTATAACGTCCACCTTCTTCAAAAATACGGACAGGAATGGCTATATCCCAATGGATTCATGTCATCACCCTTCCTGGCTGTCAGCTGAGCCTAAGGGGCAATTTCTGCGCCTTAGGAGGAATTGCACTCATAAAGAGGATTATTTCAAAGAGTCAATGGTCCTAAGGTCCATATTTATGGCTAAAGGGTATGATGAAGGGATACTCGATAGCATCATTCAGGAACTGGGTGATCGTGATCGAGATCCACTCATCTCTAATGGCACCCATCCAGATAGGGAAGCATGGGACTTTGGTCTGGTGTTTCCCATGACCTACTCCTGTCATGCCATTAGGGGCATTTTAATCAGACATTGGCCGGTCATGATGAATTAGCACATCTTGGGCCCATTGTTACTGAACAACCCCATGGTCATCTTTAGGGGAACTAATAATCTGAGGAAAAGGGTGGCGCTGAATGTAACAGATTCACCATTGAGGCCTCAATTTTTTAACAGAAATTAAAGGTTACTATTTTTGTGGGAAATGTAGGGTGTGCCATATTAAGATCCTGACTGGTAGAAAAGTAACTAGTTTCAATTCTGCACAAACGGGAAAGTCCTATGATATACAATCTTTCATCACTTGCTCAACACAGCATGTGGTGTATTTAATTAGGTGCCCTTGTGGCCTTGATTATGTGGGCTGTTCCACACGGGTGTCAGGTCATGAGAACATATTTCAAAAATCATAAAGGGTTTCCCTGGACATAGTGTGTCTAGGCACTATGCCCTTAAACATAATAAAAACCCATCAGGTACAACTTTTATAGCCCTTGAGAAATGTATCCTAAGAGGTCTATTCCAAGGGCGGAAACAAGTTGGATTTACCAATTAAAATCGTATTCCCCAATGGGCTTTAACGTAAAATGGGATACTGTTACATCAATAATAGTTGAGATTCCAATATTAATTACATTTGAGTGCGTGAGAATTATCTTTATAGGGGTCTTAGGCAATCTTGAGGTTCTATTTACTATTTATTATATATCAGTTGTTAGCCTAAGAGGATTCCTTATTATGAATTTAAGAGGGTCTTCATTCAGACTAAATTGGTTTGACTATATGGGGATGTGTCAAATTTTACACAACGTATTTTATAAAGGTCCTCTACGGGCATTATGATTGGGCTTAGGTTGTTGTACTAGTCATAGCTTTGATTGAGGCTAGACGGCCTTCTTTTATGTGACAATGGGGCAGAACAGAATCCTCCCTGGTGTAAATATTCATTTATTTTTAATTTAAATATTTTGTACATTTATTGTGCTTATTGTTACCCCGGGAGGATGATTTATATGTAGTTCAATGTAGGAGCTGGTTCACAACAGCCTTTTTAGAGATGGTGGGGGAGTGCTTTTCCAGCTCCTCCACTATATCTATGTGTAGGGGTTAAAAGTGAATGGCTATGTGTAACACAGCACTATATGTGGCAATGTATGAATTCTGACTTCTTTACTGCGATTAGCCTCCCATCTTGTGACTCTTTGTGGTATTACACTCATGGGTACACAGATTAAACTTGTCTCCTGGAATGTCAGGGAACTGATTTCCAAATTTAAAAGAGCTCTAGTACTTAAATATTCACACACCCACCGCCCCCTTATTATGTTTCTTCAAGAAACACATCTTTTGGGAAATGCAATTTTAGCACTTAAATGCCCGTGGATTCAGCAAGCTATACATGCCACTTACTCATCCTATGCCAGGGGAGTAACAATCCTCCTACACAAATCTCTGCCTTGTAATATTGAAGTGGTTGTTACAGATCCAGGTGGGAGATATGCTATGGTAGTGTTGGAAATACAGGCGTGCCGTATAGTGTTCGTAAATGCGTATATCCCACCTCCTTTCGCGAGCGGGCTTCTCTATGAAATGCTAGATAAACTGGCTACCTTGGCCCCTGTGAAAATCTTAATGGCTGGGGACTTCAATAATATCCTGGATTACACATTAGCTACTTCAAATCCGTGGCGTGCACATAATCTAGGGCTGGTTCATTAGGCCGCTTCTGTGGGGCTGACGGAATTATGCAGTTGGAAGCATCCGCAACTTTAGAAGCTACTCTCATCTGTCCCTGGTACATACTTCCTCCTCCAGAATTTACCTAGATTTTTTCCTCTTCGGACTTGCTGCCATTGAAATTGGAGGCCTCCTATTTGCCAGTGGGCGTCAGACCATTCCCTGCTCCAGGTCGTGTTGCGCTTGGCAGATTCCCGGCCCTCAGGTTCTTGGCGGTTATCTCCAGAGTGAGTATGTAATTCGTTAGTGGATGAAGTCATCTAACCATCATTACAATCCTATTGGCAAATCAATGAGGGTTCCTCCACTGCGCAATTGACCTGGGATACCTTCAAGGCGACTATTAGGGGGGAGTACATTTCAGCCATTAAGGCCGCTAGAACCCAATATAGCCACGATACAGAGGTATTGCAGGAGAAAGAACAGGTATGCGCCCAGATATATACTTACACTCCCTCCCCTGCCTCACTGCCAGACCTGCGTCAAGCCAGAAGAGATCTTTATTTACATTACAAAGACATGACAAAAAAAGAACCAGTACGGTGGAGCGGGTGTTTGAACAGGGGGATAAGAATGGATGCCTACTGGCCCTGCTTGTGGCTGATAGTTGTGCCTTCACTGTTGTCCCTTGTATATACTGTACTGGATCACTGGTGTCTTCTCGGGAGGAAATAATTGATGCTTTTGTCTCTTTCTATGTAGCACTGTATTCTCCTATTCCATCCTACTCGAAGGGTGAATCCAGTCGCACTCTTGGAACCACTCTATCTGAGCTCCTGGAGTCTCCTTTTGGGTCGGAGGAGCTTGCTGCAGCGGTAGGCTCTTTTCCCAACTATAAGACACTGGGACCTGATGAGTTGCCGGCTGAGTGGTACAGGCAACATTTGGATATCATTTGCCTCACTTGTTGACCCTTTACCGGGAGTGTTTAAAGACAGGCCAGGTGCCTCCCTCACTGTACAAAGCACATATTGTTCTTATAGCCAAGCCTGACAAAGACCCCCTGCATTGCGCTTCTTACTGGCCAATTTCACTACTAAATGTGGATTTTAAAACCCTTACAAAAATGCTGGCCAACAGATTCATGTCAGTTATATCTCATTTAGTATTTGAGAACCAGACGGGTTTCATGCCGGGCAAGGCCACTGATATCAATTTGAGAAGGGTCAATACTCATCTACAGTTGGGCCCTGAGATTACCAAAGTGGGAATTTTAGTCTTTTTTGGATTTAGAAAAGGCTTTTGATTCAGTGGACTGGTGCTACATGCAGGAAGTAATATGGCAGTCCTTTATTCTGTAAATGGATTACGCTGTTATATCATTCCCCTATTGCAACAGTCAAACTTAATGGGATGGTCTCTGAGTTTTTCCCGGCATCTAGGGGGACACGCCAGGGCTGCCCGCTATCTCTTGGTCTATTTGCCCAGCTTATAGAACCCTTGGCTATAGCCCTGTGTGTGTCCACTGGGGTGAAGGGAATCCAGGTGGGTGTATTAGAGGAAAAAACAGCATTATACGCTGACGAAATGGTACTTTTCCTGGGAGATAATGATCAATCGTTGACCTCAGCTTTATCCATTCTGTATATGCCTTCTCCTGGTTTTCTGGTCTTAAAGTAAACTGGGGTAAGTCACAAATTCTGCCGTTGAAGGTTCCATCTCCAACCCTATAGGCCTCGATAGGCTGCCCACTTCAGTGGGTTAACAGTGGGATTGAATATTACGCAGTTGGCTTCTGACTTTATCCCCCTCAATGTTGCTCTGCTTCTGCAGACCCTTAACCACTTCAGCCCCGGAAGGCTTTACCTCCTTCCTGACCAGAGCACTTTTTGCAATTTGGCACTGCGTCGCTTTATCTGACATTTGCGCAGTCGTGCGACGTTGTACCTAAACAAACTTGATGATTTCCCACAAATAGAGCTTTCTTTTGGTGGTATTTGTTAGCCTCTGCCGTTTTTATTTTTTTTGCGCTATAAACAAAAAAAGAGCAACAATTTTGAAAAAAATTCCATATTTTTTACTTTTTGCTATAATAAATATCCCCCCAAAATATGTAAAAAAAAAATTTTTTTTCCTCAGTTTAGGCCGATATGTATTCTTCTACATATTTTTGGTAAAAAAAAAAAAACGCAATAAGCGTATATTGATTGGTTTGCGCAAAATGTATAGCGTCTACAAAATAGTTTTATTTATTTATTTATTTTTTATTAGTAATGATGTCGATCTGCGATTTTTACCGGGACTGCGACATTATGGCGGACAAATCTGACACTTTTGACACTATTTTGGGACCATTGTCATTTATACAGCGATATAAAATGCATTGATTACTGTGTAAATAACACTGGCAGTGAAGGGGTTAACCACTTGGGGGCGGTGAAGGGGTTAAGTGTGTCCTAGGGAGTGATTCTAACTGTGGGGGGGAGGGGCTACACCTCACATGACAGCGATTACTGCTCTCGATGACAGAGAGCAGTGATCTCTGTCCTGTCACTAGGCAGAACTGGGAAATGCTTTGTTTACAAAAGCATCTCCCCGTTCTACCTCTCTGTGACATGATCGCGGGCACCCGGCGGGCACCCGGCGGACACCGAGTTCGCTTCGGGCACGCGCCCACAGCACCGCTTCTTAAAGGGGACGTACCTGTACGCCCTTTTGCCCACCAGTGCCATTCTGCCAACGTAAATCGGCATGCCCTGGTTGGCAAGAGGTTAAACAACGCATGCAGGCCTGGCGTAACTTGCCGCTATCCCTGATTGGGAAAATGAATCTCCTGAAAATGAATTTTCTCCCCCTATTCCTATATATCTTTAGGAACTCCCCAGTCTGGATACCGAAGACTATTTTCCAGTCCATTGATAGAGTGATTTTGGACTTCCTCTGGGGTGGGGGTACTCTGCGTCTTCAACTGCAAGTGTTGCAGCAGCACTGGGAAAAAAGGAGGGTTGACGGTACCCAATTTTGCCAGATATATCTTAGCAGGGCAGTTGGTTTTTGCACACAGATGGTTGACTCATCCAGATGATGCACTGCGCGCTGTGAATGGCCGGGCAATCTTCTGGGACCTGTGATGTGTCCCAGAAGATTGCGGGGAGGAAAGGGAGAGAGGTGAACTTTCAGCGCCGTTAAGCCCCGGGAGGAAGTGGGACCTGTAAAAAGAGGATATCCGCTCCCCCTCAAAAAAATGACATGCCAAGTGTGGCATGTCAGGGGGGTCACCGTCACTTAATGCGGAAATTCCATTTTTGGGTGGAACTCCGCTTTAAGTTTCAATTACATGCACCATTATGAGTACCCCCCGGGTGGTGATAGCAAGCACTCATCTCTCCATAGTAATTCATCAGTACACACCTGTAGTAGCGATCAGTGGTCTGTGCTATTTACGATACGCATAGGGAGTAAGCCAGGTGACGTCCGGACAGGAACGAACAGTAGCGATATGAACAACAATTATGAACAACAATTGGTCTCCCCACCCAGGCAGTCCCATCCCCCCACAGTTATAATCACTCCCTAGGTAACATAGTTAACCCCTTGATCGCCCCCTATTGTTAATCTCTTCCCTGCCAGTGACATTTACACAGTAATCAGTGCATTTTTATAGCTCTGATCGCTGTATAAATGCCAATGGTCCCAAAAATGTGTCAAAATGGTCTGATCTGTCCGCCATAATGTTGCAGTCCCGATAAAAATCGCAGATCACCGCCATTACTAGTAAAAAAAAAATACTAATAAAAATGCCATGAATCTTTCCCCTATTTTGTAGACGCTATAACTTTTGCGCAAACCAATCAATATACGTTTATTGCGATTTTTATTACCAAAAATATGTAGAAGAATACATATCAGCCTAAACTGAGGAAAAAAATGGCTTTTTTTTAAAAAAAAATTGGGGATTTTATTATAGCAAAAAGTACAAAATATTGGGGTTTTTTTTCAAAAATGTTGCTCTTTTTTTATTTATAGCGCAAAAAATAAAAACCGCAGAGATGATCAAATACCACCAAAACAAAGCTCTATTTGTGGGGAAAAAAAGGACGTCAATTTTGTTTGGCAACGCAGTGCTGTATCGCAAAAAATGGCCTGGTCATTGAGCAGCCAAATCTTCCGGGGCTGAAGTGGATAAAGCCCCTGGCTGAAGAGGATAAGCCCCTGGTTTCGGTCACCCTTTCTTGGGCTGAGTCGTTCATTGAGATACAGGCTCTAGTCAACTCTGGGCCTGCAGGCCTGTTCATTGATGCTGCCTTTGTATTGAAGCACTCGATTCCTCTGCAGCTGCGTGACACTCCACTTGCCATTGAGGCTCTTGATGGGAGACCCCTACAGCCTGCCCGTGTGACTTATGAGACGGTTCCGTTGTCCATGGCCGTAGGGGCTCTTCACCATGAGATAATCCAATTCCAAGTTATTTCCTCATCTAAGTTTCCATTGGTTATTGGTTATCCTTGGTTACGGAGGCACAACCTCTCTTTTGATTGGCTCTGTGCTGAGGTTCTCTCCTGGTCACCACAATGCAGTAAGACATGCTTCCAGAAGGAAGCCAAGGTCCTGTGCACCTCTTCACTTTCCTCCCTGCCGGAGGAGTACCGCGATTTTAGCGATGTCTTTGACAAAGGTCAAGCCGGTAGTTTGTCTCCACACCGGCCATATGATTGCGCATTTGACCTTCAACCTGGTTCCATACCCCCTCGTGGCTGGGTTTACCCCTTGTTGGTCTTGGAGGATAAGGCCATGGAGGAGTATGTTGCATTCGCACTTTCTCAGTTTCATCTGCAAATCCTTGTCCCCTGTTGGTCCTGGTTTCTTCTTCGTGAAGAAGAAGAGTGGTGAACTGAGACCCTGTATTGATTATAGGGGTCTCAATCGTTTCACGATTAAGAATGCCTCTCTGATTCCATTGACTACGGAGTTATTTGACCGCCTCAAGGGAGCAAAGGTTTTGACGAAGCTTGATTTGAGAGGGGCATACAATCTTGTGAGGTTTAAGGAGGGCGACGAGTGGAAAACTGCGTTTAATACCAGAACAGGCCATTATGAGTAACTCTTAATGTCTTTTGGCCTTTCTAACGCCCCGGCAGTTTTCCAGGAATTCATTAATGATGTCCTCTGAGAATTGTTGCAGTTATGTGTGGTGGTTTATCTCAATGATATCCTCATATTTTCCAAGTCCCTGGAGAGCCACCACACAGATTTCTGTTGTGTGCTTCAGAAACTAAGAGAGAACGATCTCTATTGTAAATTGGTTTTTCGATGGACCCAGAGAAACTTTCAGCAGTTCTACAGTGGCCCCGACTCGTGGGTTTATGTCCTCTGCAGCGTTTCCTGGGCTTTGCCAATTATTATCGGAAGTTTATTCGTAACTTCTCATCTCTGGTCAAGCCCCTGACTGATATGACCAGAGAGGATGGTAACCCACGGAGTTGGTCTCTGGAATCCGTTAAGGCCTTTGAGAGTATCAAGGCTGCCTTTGTTTCTGCTCCTGTGTTGGCACATCCTGATTCTAAGTTACCTTTTATCCTTGAGGTTGATGCTTCTGAGACTAGAGTTGGCATACTTCTGTCTCAACGTCCTACCTCTGAGAGCACTTTGCATCCTTGTGGCTACTTTTCCAAGAAATTGTCACCTGCGGAGTGCAATTACGAGATTGGTGACACAGAGCTGTTGGTGATCATTTTAGCCCTGAAAGAATGGAGACATCTCAAAGGTACCACTGTGCCGGTTCTCATTCTTACCGACCATAAGAATCTCACATTCTTGTCTGAGGCTAAACGCCTCTCTCCCAGAAGGACGCGATGGGCTCTTTTCTTCTCAATATAAAATATGTTGGTGCGCTTATCAAACTATCCCCATCTGTTGGAGTGGTGCTTATATATAAAATCCTAAACCATAAAAATACCCTGATATCATAATCAGTAAAGTGAATAAGTGCAAATAAATAATCAATCAATAAAGTGAATAAATGCAAATAGATGCATTAAAAAACATATAAGGGAACACACATCCCTAGATATATGTAGATATAAAAAAAACAATAAATAGTGTCTGTTTGTGTTAATCCAGCTGAGGTCTAAATGTCCAATCAATTGCCTTTGATGAACTTGCTTGTATTTCAGTTCTCACAGATCACAGTTGCATGATGAATTACATTTGCAAGGTGATAAGTCACATAAAGATAAAAGAAAAACCATCATTGTGCAGTGTTTTTAAATGCTACAAGACTGGGCAAACAATGCATTTGCAGTAGCTGAATCGCTTTTGTTATAATAGTCAGACAGCTTCACCGCTCATACAGCTATCGCTGTGTTTGCCGAACACTATGCGAAGACGTCACTGACTCCCATAGGTGTGCACAGCCTATTGCATTAGGGTGTGCACCCAAAAGCTCAAACACATATGCATGTATGTACATGTGTATATCTACTGACGGTGTCAGAAGAGCAGTGGACAGTGTCAGTAAGGCAGAGACCGGGTGTCAGTAAGGCAGTGGATGATGTCAGTACTTTTCATTTTTTACTATTTTTTAAAATTTTATTTTTTTTATTATTTTTATTTTTTTACAATTTTTTTTAGAAGCCCCATTAGGGGGCTTTAGTGAATTACAAGGGGTCTAAACCCCAGGAATCTGCACCACACAGGATGATTAGGGTGTGCCCAGGCACACCTGGCACACCCTGTGTGCACGCCTATGCTGACTCTTTCTTCCCATGCGTATCATCACATGTCACGAGACTTTCTCAAGGATCTTTTCTTGTCAAGTTTCAATTACCGTATATACTCAAGTATAAGTCGAATTTTTCAGCCCTTTTTTTTGGGCTGAAAGTTTCCCTTCGACTTATACTCGAGTCCCCGCCGTCTGTCTGCATGATCAGCGTGTCATGCAGGCAGACGGCGGCCGGCGTGTGATGATAATGCTCGGAGGCTATTCCAGCTTTCAAAAGCCGCGCCTCCTGCTCTTCTGTGATAGGCTGAACAGCTGTCAGTGTACAGCCTATCACGGACATTCTCTCATTCTCGTCCGTGGTATGAGAATGAGAGAATGTCCGTGATAGGCAGTCAGCGGTCAGCCTATCACAGACGAGGAGGAGGCGCGGCTTTTGAACTGTGAAATGGCCGCCGAACAGTATCATCACACTCCGGCCGCCGTCTGAGGATGGAGATCGCCACAGGGAGGAAGGAGATCGCCACAGGGAGGCTACACAGGACACAGGTAGGCTGCACATGCACACAGGACACATGCACACAGGACACAGGGACACAGGACACACATGTACAGGACACACATGTACAGGACACATGTACAGGGTACAGGTAGGCTGCACAGGACACAGGGAGGCATGCAGCTGCAGATGGGCATTATTGACCCTCTGCATTTCTCACCCTCGTCTTATACTCGGGTCACTAAGTTTTTCCCAGTTTTTTGTGGTAAATTAGGGGCCTCGACTTATACTCGGGACGACTTATACTCGAGTATATACGGTACATTGTCTCATTCTTACCCTTTACTAAGAATATAAGGGCTGACGCCTTGTCATGACAATTTTCCTCCACTTCCAAGTTAGAGTCGGTTCTGCTTCCTGTGATTCCTCCTGACCGTATTCTGGCTACGGTTCGCATCAGTCTCACTTCTCCTTTGGGTGACAAAATTCTTGCTGCTCAGGTCCATGTTCCTCCTGAGAAACCTTGTGACCGCTGCTTTGTACCAGAGAATCTCCGTAATGCCGTGCTCCAGACTTACCATTCTCCCAAGACTGCTGGCCACCCTGGGAAGAATAAACTCTTTTGGGTCATTTCCCAACAATTCTGGTGGCCTAGACTATGTGCTGATGTAATAGCCTTCGTAGCTGCCTGTTCCGTGTGTGCTCAGAGTAAGACTCCAAGACATCTTCCAGTGGGCCTCCTACAACCCATACCCAATGGAGAGAGACCCTGGACCCACCTGTCTATGGATTTTATTGTGGAGTTACCCAACGCCCAGGGTAACACAGTTATCCTTATGGTGGTTGACCAGTTCTCAAAAATTTCTCATTGTATTCCATTTTTGCTCGGGAGATCCTTCGCTTACATGGGATACCCAAGGTGATTGTCTTGGACAGGGGTAGCCAATTTGTGTCCCGGCTCTGGCGAGCCTTTTGTGCACAGTTGTGAATTCAGCTTGCTTTTTCCTCTGCGTATCACCCGCAGTCTAATGGGGCCTCAGAACAAGCCAACCAGTCCTTGGAGCAATTCCTACGTTGCTATATTTCTGACCATCATAACAACTGCTCAGACCTATTACCGTGGGCAGAGTTTGCTCACAACAGTGCCTTGAATTCTGCTTCCCAATTGTCCCCGTTTATGGCGAACTATGGTTTCCAACCTTCCATGTTGCCTGACTCATTTGTTCCGCAGAGTATTCCTGCGTTAGAGGAGCATCTCCGTGGTCTCCGTTCCACTTGGGCACAAGTCCAGGAGGCATTGCGACATGCTAATGATAGGTACAGACTCCAGGCTGACCGCAGACGCCTGCCCGCGCCTTCCTACCAGGTTGGGGACAGGATCTGGCTGTCATCTCACAACCTCTGACTTCGCGTTCCCTCACTGAAGTTCGCACCTCGGTTTATTGGGCCTTTCCGTATTCTCCACAGGATTGACCCAGTGGCTTACGCATTAGACCTTCCTTCTAACGTGCGTATTTCAAATGTATTTCATGTCTCCTTATTAAAACCTTTGGTCTGCAATCGCTTTACCACCTCGGTGCTACGTCCTCACCCTGTACAGGTTGAGAACCATGAGGAGTATGAAGTACAGTCTATTGTTGACTCTCGTAGGTTCTGTGGGCGCATGCAGTACCTGGTGCATTGGAAGGGGTACGGTCCAGGGTCTCTCTCCATTGGCTTGGGTCTCATCCTCGGACATACATGTCATTGTCCTCCTCCGTGTTTTCCATAGACGTTTTCCCCTCAAGCCTGGTGGTCCTCTGAGGGGGAGGGGTCGTTGAGGAGGGGGTACTGTCAGTGCTGGGCTCAGCCCTTCCTTCCCTGAGCTGGCCGCTGAGCTGTTGGCTAATTGCCAGCTCCTCTCTCCACAGGTACCCAGCTGTTGATGATATCCTGCTCGTCAGTCCTGCCTACTTAAGCCGCACAGCCCAGGGCTCTCTGCCTTCGCCTTAGTCAACATCACTGAGATGCTCTCCTGCATTCCTGTTAAAAGACTTACTTGGCTGACATCCCTTCTGGCTCCAGATCCTACACTCATCTCCGGCTCCATGGCGTTTGGCTTGTCTGGCAATCCGTTCCGGTTCCTGAACTCCTGCTATGTTTTGACCACGTTTGTTCTATTTAATTTTATTATTAAACAAGTGTGATTTAACTGTACTTCTGTCTCGGTCTGATTTCATGGTTTCTGACAGAAACCCAGTGGATGCTCTGTTGGAAAGGTCTCCAAGTCTGCTTTAGCCCATAGCTATTCCTGCACCATGTAATGCAGACACTGGCAATGGTTGCTTGAACAGATCAGACTGTGGTAGAGGACTGATAATAATCGAGGAAGGAAGTACTTACAATAAAATACTAAACTAAGTACGGCATTCAATAAAGTCCGCCGTAATGTTAAGTGTATAGACCAAAGTTGAATTTATTTGTATAGCCTAATTATCCAAACTAGGATATCACATCAGGAAGTCAGTATGCATCACATTTACATCACAATTATTAGAAAAAGAAAAAGGACTCTAATAAAACATATATATATAACAAATGACCATCTTTGTTCTTAAATATGAATATAAAGCAGGGAATGATGGTACCCATCTAAATTCACATCAGATCACAACGCATATATGGCCAATGTACCATAAAAGAACAAGGAACCATGCTGAAATGCACAAGTATCAGCAATTTCCAAAATGTATTAAATATATACAAAGGGGAAACAATTAAAAAGAATAGCTAGAACCAGGACCTAATGTTAAGCAAAATGGTGAATATAAAACTACTCCATGAATATTGGAAACCGTCTTAACCATATTGTCTATAGAAGAGGCCCAGATAAGTCCTCAAACAGGTTGGGCTTGCTTTTGCCACATATATTATAAAAATGGCTGGGGACGAAGTTGTCTAAAGAAGGGGGGGGGACATATAATTAGGATTGATTAATAAATGAATTGATGTCCCACTCCACATTAGGTCCGTGTGGCATGAAACATCTTAATTGGTGTATCCAAAAAGTTTCAAGCCTTGATACTCCTCTTACACATGACTCACCCCTCCAATGAGGGGTGAATTTATCTATTATTTGGAACCTGGTGCCAGTGGGGTCTCGATTATGACATGATAGATAATGGTTGGGCACACTGTGATTCGTACGTCCTTTTTTAATAGACTTGATGTGTTCATTGACCCTTATGGCAAATGTACGAATGGTCCGCCCTACGTACTGTTTCCCACAGGGGCAAGTAATAAGATACACAATATACCTCGTCGAGCATGTAACAAAATGTTTAATAGAATATTCTCTCCCCGTGATGGTTGATCCAAAGGTCTCAATCTTCCGGGATTTGTGTGTGTTGTATTTACACACCCTACATCTTCGACAAGGGAAGAAGCCCTTCATATTCTGGAAAAATGAGGGTACAGAAGGAGGGTCTGTTATGTTGGGTGCAATCTGTCCTCTCAGGGGCATGGCACCTCTATAAATCACCCCCGCTTGTTCTGGAAGGACTGGTCCAAGAACAGTATCATTTTTTAAAACCTTCCAGTGCTCTGAAAGATGTCTTTGACCTGTTTGTGTTTGGATTGAGAAGTTAGTGAGAAAAGACCATTTATGTTTGTTTTCTAAATTACGTTTGGGTTGTTCTGAGATAAGTAGGTTCCTATCCACTAGGGAAACATTATGAATCACTTCATCTATCTCTAATGCATTATAACCCTTATCCATAAATATAGTAATCAGTGAGTTGTGAACAGTTGCGTCTAATCCGCAACATCTGACTCCGAGGAATAGATTTCAGCCATGCTGCATGGTGGCAACTGTCGATCGGAATGTACCCATTCCGATCGGTGGCCTTAAAAAAGGTCTTGGTAGTGAGATGGTCCTCAACTACCGAGATCTCGAGGTCAAGAAAATGAATGGTCGACCGCCTAGCTTCATAGGTTAACTCTATCCCAATCTGATATTCAAAATGCGTATAAATTCATCCATAGATTCCATATCTCCTTTCCATAGGAGGAGGATGTCGTCGATGTACCTAGCCCACAACACCAATTGTGGTGGGTCTAGGGCATAGACGACATCCTCCTCCCATTTAGCCATAAAAATATTGGCTAGGCTGGGGGCAAACTTCGCCCCCATCGCTACCCCTTTCTTCTGGAGATAAATGGGAGGGTTATAATGCATTAGAGATAGATGAAGTGATTCATAATGTTTCCCTAGTGGATAGGAACCTACTTATCTCAGAACAACCCAAACGTAATTTAGAAAACAAACATAAATGGTCTTTTCTCACTAACTTCTCAATCCAGCACAAACAGGTCAAAGACATCTTTCATAGGCACTGGAAGGTTTTAAAAAATGATACTGTTCTTGGACCAGTCCTTCCAGAACAAGCGGGGGTGATTTATAGAGGTGCCATGCCCCTGAGAGGACAGATTGCGCCCAACATAACAGACCCTCCTTCTGTTCCCTCATTTTTCCAGAATATGAAGGGCTTCTTCCCTTGTCGAAGATGTAGGGTGTGTAAATACAACACACACAAATCCTGGAAGATTGAGACCTTTGGATCAACCATCACGGGGAGAGAATATTCTGTTAAACATTTTGTTACATGCTCGACGAGGTATATTGTGTATCTCATTACTTGCCCCTGTGGGAAACAGTACGTAGGGCGGACCATTCGTACATTTGCCATAAGGGTCAATGAACACATCAAGTCTATTAAAAAAGGACGTACGAATCACAGTGTGCCCAACCATTATCTATCATGTCATAATCGAGACCCCACCGGCACCAGGTTCCAAATAATAGATAAATTCACCCCTCATTGGAGGGGTGAGTCATGTGTAAGAGGAGTATCAAGGCTTGAAACTTTTTGGATACACCAATTAAGATGTTTCACGCCACACGGACTTAATGTGGAGTGGGACATCAATTCATTTATTAATCAATCCTAATTATATGTCCCTCCCCCTTCTTTAGACAACTTTGTCCCCAGCCATTATTATAATATATGTGGCAAAAGCAAGCCCAACCTATTTGAGGACTTATCTGGGCCTCTTCTATAGACAATATGGTTAAGACGGCTTCCAATATTCATGGAGTAGTTTTATATTCACCATTTTGCTTAACATTAGGTCCTGGTTCTAGCTATTGTTTTTAATTGTTTCCCCTTTGTATATATTTAATACATTTTGGAAATTGCTGATACTTGTGCATTTCAGCATGGTTCCTTGTTCTTTTATGGTACATTGGCCATATATGCGTTGTGATCTGATGTGAATTTAGATGGGTACCATCATTCCCTGCTTTATATTCATATTTAAGAACAAAGATGGTCATTTGTTATATATATGTTTTATTAGAGTCCTTTTTCTTTTTCTAATAATTGTGATGTAAGTGTGATGCATACTGACTTCCTGATGTGATATCCTAGTTTGGATAATTAGGCTATACAAATAAATTCAACTTTGGTCTATACACTTAACATTACGGCGGACTTTATTGAATGCCGTACTTAGTTTAGTATTTTATTGTAAGTACTTCCTTCCCCGATGACCCACTTGGAACGCAGTTGCGCTCCAACAGTCTTAGTGATGTGCTCCCACTTCCGGGTTGACGCAATGATGTATACCCAATGTCACGTCAGACGATATCACGTGATGCCGGTCACGTGTACGTCAAGCACGGCGATGTTTTAAATTGGGTGGTTAACTGAGGAGTGTATACTCCCACCCAGTGAGAGCGCACCTGGATACGGCATCCACACCGAGGCTTGGTTGGAAGAGGCGGATCTACTATTCGTTATCTGATTGGTAAAGTTTGGAAACACATGACCTTGAATGGAACGCACGCTAGGAACCCAGGAAGTCAGCGCGCACGACGCTGTAACAGCTGTTCATGGGTTATTATTTTAGTATATGTATAAAAGCGTGGTGGTGGCGGGATGGCACATACCCCAGCCGAAGTCTCTTCAGACGAAACGCGTCGGGTCTCCTTGCTGTACCCAGCCACCCACACCACGCTTGTTTTCTGTTTTTATTATTGGAATCGATTCTACTATTTTTAGCTTTTTTATGGATTGCTTGATGATCTTGACTGATCAAATAAATGCCAATTGAAAAAAATTTTTTTTGGATTTACACCATGTGGAGGCTCCTTGTTTTTTCTTTATACATGGTTCACACATGCTGACAAAGACAGTGATCGTACAGACCATCCGGGCAGGTTCCTGGCCCCCCATCGAGGAGGAAGTTTACCAGTGTACAGACCATTCCTATACTGTCATCCACCTTAAGACAGTGCAAGCCCGTTTGACTCACCGCCAACGGCCTGTGAGTCCACCAAAGTCGGTAAGAGTACTCTATCCCTTACTCTGATTTGGATTATTATTGTGATGTCACCTGCCTTGGATTGAATTTGCTTCAACTGCATTATGTATCATATGGACTAGACAATCAAGTTCCCATGGTTTATTCGGGGGTTATACCCCTTACCAGAATTGTGGACACTTTTGACACTATCAATATGTCAGCTACTTATATCTCACTGCTAGAAGTGTGGACATTTTAAATCACCATTTTTTTGATATATTTCACCATTCTTTTGATTTCATGATTTTTTTGATTGTTTATGCTTTTCTTATTACCAAAGAAAGAGCGTTGTATTTCCTATATAGGTTGTGACATCAGATTACACACCTTAAATTCACTTTATTAACTTGTTTAGATCCTTTAGTTTTAAGATTGGATGGGGTTATTTTTCACTTAAATGTGGATTGGCTTCCCCCTTTCTTAAATCTTCTTACATAGAAATTTCCACTTTAGCGCTACACTTTTTATATTGAGGTCAAAATATTGCCTTCCACATATCAGTAGAGAGCCGGAATGGCCTTCCGTGAAAAGAAATGGCGTTTTGGAACCTGCCACTGAGGTACAGCACATTCCACAAATTCACGAAAGGGGGCAGAGTCTACCAACTGAAAAGGCAGCAGTTATAATGCTAGCAATTTGGCCAAACTCAGACGCTGAGCATGTGGATGACTGGGATTGAATTTCTTTTTTACGGTTCAGCATCTGGGGTAGGGAAATTTACCTGATAAAATCAAATGGTGGTGTACTGCTAGCAGATTGGCTGCAAGTACTTGGGGCACCTATTGTTATACCTTCATTCTTCTCAGTGCAGGTTTTTGAGAGGACTGGAGGTATAGTAGGATTGTAGATCCCAGATGAAGAGCAAGGAGAAGTCCGCCTTTTTCTTTGATGTGGGTCTTTCAAGTGCTGTTGCCAATGGACTGTATAGCAGGTCATCATATGTCTGGTCAAGCATGTGGTGCCCAAGCGGGTGCTGTTCTGGCCACGCTTGATCCACTTTAGACATAGGTTGCAAACAGCAACGGTGCGATCTGCTGCACATGTGTCGAAAAAGGCCCACACCAAGGAACTTTTAAAAGTTAGCGGGGAGTCAGCAGCGCCCTGCACCTGCGGAGCTCTGCAGTGTGTTGCAATAGGGTGGCTGCCCTTAAGCTGCCATCCTGCCTCGTTGTGCCTCTTCCTCCTTCTCTCTTCTCTCAGGCACCCAAGTACTCATCATCCTTGTCACTGGAGCAAACTTGGCAGTATACTGCAGCTGGGGGAACATGACTGCCAGTTTCTTGTCATTCTTGGGCACCCCCTCTTTCTAGGCTAGGCTCACGTTACTCCTTTCCTCAACCTGGGAACCAACATCGGAGCCTTTATATCGCTGAAAATCCTCCAGCAGCATGTACCCGACACTGTGGTCGAATAATTCTGGGGACTCCTCCGTGCATGATGGTGGGGCTATGGAAGGAGTGACTGTGGACAAGGAGACGGTGGAATAAGCCGCTTTGGCAGCTGCGTTGGAAGGCAAACTACTCTGAGCCTGGGTAACAGAGGATGAGGAGGATGAGGACGGCTTTGTTATCCACTCCACCAACTCTTCTGCATGTTCTGGCTCAATAACACGGTCAGCAGCAGAAAAAAAGGACAAGCGTGCCCCATGGCCACCTGCAGAGGATGCACCATGTCCATGACCAGCACTGTTGACTGTAGACACAGAGGCTGCTTGCCCTCTTTAGGTGGCCTGTGAGTGTCTGCCTTTCCTTGGTGGCCTTCCGGACAGGATGTATATTTTGTTTTGCAACACCACACTACACTCTATTAGATACTGTGTACACCTCCAGAAGTGTAGTAGAGACTGTACACACTGTATTAGATACTGTGTAGCCCGCCTGCACTGTATTAGCAACTGTACTATGGCTGCACTGTATTGTGTACTGTGTACACCACCAGAAGTGTAGTAGAAACTGTACACACTGTATTAGATACTGTGTACACTGCCTGAACTGTATTAGCAACTGTACTACGGCTACACTCTATTGTGTACTGTGTACACCACCAGAAGTGTAGTAGAAACTGTACACACTGTATTAGATACTGTGTGCACCGTCTGCACTGTATTAGCAACTGTATAACGGCTGCATTGTATTTTAACCTCTTCAGATCTGCGCTATTGCCAAATGACGGCAACAGCGCGGACCTACATTGCACGAGCGGGCTGTGCGCCCCCCGCGCTCGGTAATCAGCGAGTCTATGAGACTCGCCTGATCAAAGATCAGAGTAAGGGGTCGGTCCCGACCCCTTACTACATGATCAGCTGTCAGCCAATGACGGCTGATCATGTGATGTAAACAGAGCCGGTAATCGGCTATTTTTTCTCCCCACGCTGACAGCCTGAGGAGGAAAAAAAAAGCCGATCACCGGCGGCCGTGAGAGGGACATCAGTCCCGATCACGGCGATCATCTGTGCCCCCTGCCAGTGATCCCTAGCAATAGGCAGCAGTGCCGCCTACCAGTGCCCACCAGAGTTACCCATCAGTGCCCACAGTGCCACCCATCAGTGCCCACAGTGCCACCCATCAGCGCCCACAATCAGTGCCACAACAACAGTGCTGCACATCAGTGCCCATCAGTGTCACCTACCAGTGCCCATAAGTGCCCATCAGTGCCCCCCATCAGTGCCGCCCATCAGTGCCCCCCATCAGTGCCCATCAGTGCCACCTATCCATGCCACCCATCCATGGCACCCATCAGTGCCGCCTTATCTGTGTCCATCAGTACCGCCTTATCTGTCCCCATCAGTGCCGCCTTAACTGTGCCTATCAGTGCCACCTTAACTGTGCCTATCCGTGCCCATCAGTGCAGCCTATCAGTGCCCACCAGTGCTGCCTCATCAGCGCATATCAATGAAGGAGAAAAATTACCTGTTTTGAAAAATTTTATAACAAACTATGAAACATGATTTTTTTTTTCAAAATTTTCCATCTTTTTTTGTTTGCAAAAAATAAAAATCCGAGCTGTGATTAAATATACCTCCAAAAGAAAGCTCTATTTGTGGGAAAAAAATGATAAAAATTTCATTTGAGTACAGTGTTGTATGACCGCGCAATTGTCATTCAAAGTGCGTCAGCGCTGAAAGCTGAAAATTGGTCTGGGCAGGAGGGGGGTTTAAGTGCCCAGTAAGCAAGTGGTTAAACTGTGTACACCACCAGAAGTGTAGTAGAAACTGTACACACTGTATTAGATATTGTATACACCACCTGCACTGTATTAGCAACTGTACCACGGCTGCACTGTATTGCGTACTGTGTACACCACCAGAAGTGTAGTAGAAACTGTACACACTGTATTAGATACTGTGTACACTACCTGCACTATATTAGCAACTGTGCAATGGCTGCACTGTATTTTAAACTGTGTACACCACCAGAAGTGTAGTAGACACTGTACACACTGTATTAGATACTGTGTACACCGCCTGAAGTGTAGTAGAAACAGTACACCACACATATAATATACTGTACAGGACGCCAAGGTGGGGTCCTGGACAGGTGCTGTATAGCATCGATATTTGGGTTATGGTCACTTTAAGGGAAGTGTGGTAGTATTCAGGGGGGTCACCCAGGATTAGAGATGAGCTTTGACGAGCGGTCAAACAGGCGATGTTCGAGTCGAACATGGGTTCGACTCGAACATCGCCTGTTTGACCGTTCGTCAAATTGCGAACGTTATGGGCCGTTCGTGCCAAATTCGAGTGGCGCCTCACGGCCCATAAATCACTGCAGCATCGCAGTGCATTGCTGGCTGATGATTGGCCAAGCATGCACTATGACCCGCATGCTTGGCCAATCACAGCGCTATCTGTACAGAGAGCCGTAATTGGCCAAAGCCAGGGTGGCATTGGCCAATTATGGCTCAGGGGGTTTAGTACACGCCCCACACTATATAAGGCCGCCTGCGTGGCGGCCTTGTGTAGTGTGTTGCAGCGGTGGAGAGAGATAGACAGAGAGACAGAGTCATTTTAAGTTAGATAGAATAGGCAGGCGTGTCACTTTGCTGCACTTACAGTCTATGGTGTATATATATATATATGCATCCTAGTTGTTGTATATATACTGTATATACACTGTATTCAGTTTAGCTAGATCGGTTCCTGTTATCCTCTTCCTACTGACAGACATTTTTACAGTATTTACAATATTTACAGTTAGTGTACTGTGTCCTCTGCACAGTGTGCACCTAAAGCTACCTGAAGACAATTGCTGGTGTTCTTCTGATCCTATTATTATCACAGGCAGGCAGCTGCAGTATTTACAGTTAGTGTACTGTGTCCTCTGCACAGTGTGCACCTAAAGCTACCTGAAGACAATTGCTGGTGTTCTGATCCTATTAATACCACAGGCAGGCAGCTGCAGTATTTACAATTAGTGTACTGTGTTCTCTGCACAGTGGGCACCTAAAGCTACCTGAAGAAAATTGCTGGTGTTCTTCTGATCCTATTAGTACCACAGGCAGGCAGCTGCAGTATTTACAGTTAGTGTACTGTGTCCTCTGCACAGTGTGCACCTAAAGTTACCTGAAGACAATTGCTGGTGTTCTAATCCTATTAATACTACAGGCAGGCAGCTGCAGTATTTACAGTTAGTGTACTGTGTCCTCTGCATAGTGTGCACCTAAAGCTACCTGGAGAAAATTGCTGGTGTTCTTCTGATCCTATTAGTACCACAGGCAGGCAGCTGCAGTATTTACAGTTAGTGTACTGTGTCCTCTGCACAGTGTGCACCTAAAGCTACCTGAAGACAATTGCTGGTGTTCTGATCCTATTAATACCACAGGCAGGCAGCTGCAGTATTTACGGTTAGTGTACTGTGTCCTCTGTAAAGTGTGCACCTAAAGCTACCTGAAGACAATTGCTGGTGTTCTTCTGATCCTATTAGTACCACAGGCAGGCAGCTGCAGTCTTTACAGTTAGTGTACCTCGTCCCCTGCACAATGTGCACCTAAAGCTACCTGAAGACAATTGCTGGTGTTCTGATCCTATTAATACCACAGGCAGGCAGCTGCAGTATTTACAGTTAGTGTACTGTGTCCTCTACACAGTGTGCACCTAAAGCTACCTGAAGAAAATTGCTGGTGTTCTTCTGATCCTATTAGTACCACAGGCAGGCAGCTGCAGTATTTACAGTTAGTGTACTGTATCCTCTGCACAGTGTGCACCTAAAGCTACCTGAAGACATATGCTGGTGTTCTGATCCTATTAATACCACAGGCAGGCAGCTGCAGTATTTACAGTTAGTGTACTGTGTCCTCTGCACAGTGTGCCCCTAAAGCTACCTGAAGAAAATTGCTGGTGTCCTTCTGATCCTATTAGTACCACAGGCAGGCAGCTGCAGTATTTACAGTTAGTATACTGTGTCCTCTGCACAGTGTGCACCTAAAGCTCCCTGAAGAAAATTCCTGGTGTTCTTCTGATCCTATTAGTACCACAGGCAGGCAGCTGCAGTATTTACAGTTAGTGTACTGTGTCCTCTGCACAGTGTGCACCTAAAGCTACCTGAAGACAATTGCTGGTGTTCTAATCCTATTAATACCACAGGCAGGCAGCTGCAGTATTTACAGTTAGTGTACTGTGTCCTCTGCACAGTGTGCACCTAAAGCTACCTGAAGACAATTGCTGGTGTTCTTCTGATCCCATTAGTACCACAGGCAGGCAGCTGCAGTGTTTACAGTTAGTGTACTGTATCCTCTGCACAGTGTGCACCTAAAGCTACCTGAAGACAATTGCTGGTGTTCTTCTGATCCTATTAGTACAACAGGCAGGCAGCTGCAGTATTTACAGTTAGTGTACTGTATCCTCTGCACAGTGTGCACCTAAAGCTACCTGAAGACATATGCTGGTGTTCTGATCCTATTAATACCACAGGCAGGCAGCTGCAGTATTTACAGTTAGTGTACTGTGTCCTCTGCACAGTGTGCCCCTAAAGCTACCTGAAGAAAATTGCTGGTGTCCTTCTGATCCTATTAGTACCACAGGCAGGCAGCTGCAGTATTTACAGTTAGTATACTGTGTCCTCTGCACAGTGTGCACCTAAAGCTCCCTGAAGAAAATTCCTGGTGTTCTTCTGATCCTATTAGTACCACAGGCAGGCAGCTGCAGTATTTACAGTTAGTGTACTGTGTCCTCTGCACAGTGTGCACCTAAAGCTACCTGAAGACAATTGCTGGTGTTCTAATCCTATTAATACCACGGGCAGGCAGCTGCAGTATTTACAGTTAGTGTACTGTGTCCTCTGCACAGTGTGCACCTAAAGCTACCTGAAGACAATTGCTGGTGTTCTTCTGATCCCATTAGTACCACAGGCAGGCAGCTGCAGTATTTACAGTTAGTGTACTGTATCCTCTGCACAGTGTGCACCTAAAGCTACCTGAAGACATATGCTGGTGTTCTGATCCTATTAATACCACAGGCAGGCAGCTGCAGTATTTACAGTTAGTGTACTGTGTCCTCTGCACAGTGTGCCCCTAAA
This sequence comes from Lithobates clamitans, assembly GCA_037952925.1. Lineage (NCBI taxonomy): Eukaryota > Metazoa > Chordata > Amphibia > Anura > Ranidae > Lithobates > Lithobates clamitans. The sequence continues at coordinate 3,234,074 of JBBGZY010001526.1, forward strand.
GCTACCTGAAGAAAACTGCTGGTGTTTTTCTGATCCTATTAGTACCACAGGCAGGCAGCTGCAGTATTTACAGTTAGTGTACTCTGTCCTCTGCACAGTGTGCACCTAAAGCTCCCTGAAGAAAATTCCTGATGTTCTTCTGATCCTATTAGTACCACAGGCAGGCAGCTGCAGTATTTACAGTTAGTGTACTGTGTCCTCTGCACAGTGTGCACCTAAAGCTACCTGAAGACAATTGCTGGTGTTCTGATCCTATTAATACCACAGGCAGGCAGCTGCAGTATTTACAGTTAGTGTACTGTGTCCTCTGCACAGTGTGCACCTAAAGCTACCTGAAGACAATTGCTGGTGTTCTGATTCTATTATTACCACAGGCAGGCAGCTGCAGTATTTACAGTTAGTGTACTGTGTCCTCTGCACAGTGTGCCCCTAAAGCTACCTGAAGAAAACCGCTGGTGTTCTTCTGATCCTATTAGTACCACAGGCAGGCAGCTGCAGTATTTACAGTTAGTGTACTCTGTCCTCTGCACAGTGTGCACCTAAAGCTCCCTGAAGAAAGCTCCCTTTTTTGAGAGGAGTGCATCAGATCCCACCGCTGCTATTTGCAACATATGTTTCAAGCGTATCTTGCGTGGCCAAAACATCACCCGCTTGGGCACCACATGCTTGACCAGACATATGTCGACCTGCCATGCAGTTCGTTGGCAAGCGTAGCTAAAAGACCCACACCAAAGACCAAAGTGGACCTCTCCTTGCTCCTTATCAGCTGGGATCTCCAACCCCACTTTACCTTCAATCCTCTCTGAAACCTACACTGAGAGGAATGAAGGTGTAGAATTAGGTGTGTCCCAGTCAAGTACTTGCGGGCAATCTGCTATCGGTACACCGACGTCACATTGTACCAGGCAATTTTCCCTGCCCCAGCTGCTGCACCCCCGAAAAAAGTTCGCTCCCAGCCATCCACATGCCCAGTTGAATGCTAGCTTGGCTAAATTGCTAGCACTTCAACTGCTGCCTTTTCAGTTGGTAGACTCTGCCCCCTTCTGTGAGTTTGTGGAATGTGCTGTTCCTCAGTGGCAGGTTCCCAAACGCCACTTTTTTTCACGGAAGGTGATTCCGGCTCTCTACCGGCATGTGGAAGGCAATGTCTTGGCCTCGCTGGACAGGGCAGTCAGCGGTAAGGTGCATATTACCGCTGACTCATGGTCCAGAAGGCATGGACAGGGACGTTACCTATCTTTTACCGTGCACTGGTTGACTCTTCTGGCAGCTGGGAAGGATGCAGGACAGGGTGCAGTAGTGTTGGAGGTTGTTCTGCCACCACGCCTCCAAAATTCTGCTAGTGGTGATTCTGCCACACCTCTCTCCTCCACCCCCCTCTTCTTCTTCCTCCATGGCCTCTTCCTGTCTTGATTTGTCCTCAAAATCAGCGGTGCTCAGTAGGGTTTCAAGGGGCTACGCAAGCACGCAGGCAAAAAGATGTCATGTTTTGCTTGAGCTTGGTGTGCTTGGGGGACAGGAGCCACACTGGGGCAGAGATTCTCTCAGCTCTGCAGCGGCAGGTTCAGAGGTGGTTGACACCATGCCAGCTTAAGCCAGGTATGGTGGTTTGCGACAATGGCACCAACCTCCTCTCCGCCCTCCAACAGGGACAACTGACCCATGTGCCCTGTTTGGCTCACGTCCTTAACTTGGTGGTGCAGCAGTTCTTGGGCAGGTACCCGGGCTTACAGGATGTCCTGAGGCAGGCCAGGAAAGTCTGTGTGCATTTCCGCAGGTCATTTAATGCCAGTGCTCGGCTGGCTGACCTCCAAAAGGAATTTAACCTGCCCAAGAACTGCCTAATCTGTGACATGCCCACCAGGTGGAACTCAACATTGGCCATGCTGCAGCGGCTGCACACGCAGCAGAGGGCCATCAATGAGTACCTGTGCGACTATGGCACCAGGACAGGGTCAGGGGAGCTTGTTTTTTTTCCCCATGCCAGTGGGCTATGATCAGGGATGCATGCACTCTCCTGTCACCATTTGAGGAGGCCACGAGGATGGTGAGCAGTGACAGTGCATCCATCAGTGATACTGTCCCTCTTGTCCACCTGTTAGAGCACAGGGGCGTGTAATTACAATTTTTGATGCAATACTTTGCAGCAGGGCTCATTCCTGCGCTCCAACTAGAGTATCTGTGAGGGGTTGCAGTGTTGTGGCTCCAGGACCAGTGCCCAAGGCCCAATTTTTCTGCCCCTGTTTAACAGGGGCGTGTAATTACAATTTTGTATGCAATACTTTGCAGCAGGGCTCATTCCTGCCCTCCAACTATAGCATCTGTGAGGGGTTGCAGTGTTATGGCACCAGTGCCTAAGGCCCAATTTTTCTGCCCCTGTTCAACAGGGACATGTAATTACAATTCTTGATCTAATATTTCACAGCAGGGCCCATTCCTGCGCCCACCAAGAGTAACTGTGAGGGTTTACAGTGTTGTGGCAACATCACAACGACCAACAAAGGCCCAATTTTTCTGCCCCTGTTCAACCGGTGCATGTAATTACAATTCTTGATAAAATATTTCACAGCAGGGCCCGTTCCAGCGCCCACCAAGAGTAACTGTGAGGAATTACAGTGTTGTGGCACCAGCACCACCACCAAAGGCCCAATTTTTCTACCACTGTTCAACAATGGCATGTAATTACAATTCTTGATCTAATAATTCACAGCAGGGCCTGTTCCTGCGCCCACCAAGAGTAACTGTAAGGGCTTACAGTGTTGTGGCAACACCAACACCTACGGCCCCAATTTCTGCAGAGTATGTAGGGCAGGCCCCTACTTTCAAATATCCAACTTACAAACGACTCCTACTTGCAAACGGAAGGGGACAACAGGAAGTGAGATGAAATCTACCCCTAGGAAGGGAAATTCTCTCCTGTAGGAGTTAATATGGGAAAAACGTGTCTCCTCTTCACTGATGCTTTATCACCAAACCTTGTTTCACTAAAAACCCCAAATTTTCAAAAAACATTTGTCATTGGGATAGAAAGTGAGGTGAAATCTTCTGAAGAGGTGCACAGACAGCAAAACAAATGTTACAGGGGTAATAACCCTTCCCTATGTTTTCCAAAAAGCTTAAAAATAGATTTTTTGGCTGGAGCTACACTTCCAGTACCAGTTCAAAATTACAAACAGATTCTACTTAACAACAAACCTACAGTCCCTGTCTTGTTTGCACTGCCTGTATACTGCTGTTCAGCCCCACGCCTTTCCTTTTTTTAATTTGGGTGCGGGGTTCCCCTTAATATCCATACAAGACCCAAAGGGCCAGGTAATGGACTGGGGGGGGGGGTACCCATGCCGTTTGCCTCACTAATTTTCATCCATATTGCCGGGACCCGACATTACATTAAAGCCGCAAGCAGTTTTAAATGACTTGTATTCCTTTAAAAATGTCATTTTGTGCAGGGACTGTTCTAAGCACGGGAAACACGTGCCACTTTACAGGCATACTATAGACACCCCCCAGGTACGATATTTAAAAGAATATTTCACTTTTTTTTTTCACTTTAAGCATCATTAAAATCACTGCTCCCGGGAAAATGGCCGTTTTTAAAACTTTTTTTTGCATTGATACATGTCCCCTGGGGCAGGACCCGGGTCCCCAAACCCTTTTTAGGACAATAACTTGCATATTAGCCTTTAAAATTAGCACTTTTGATTTCGAACGTTCGAGTCCCATAGACTTTAATGGGGTTCTAAAGTTTGCGCGAACTTTCGGTCCGGTCACAGGTTCTGGTGCAAACCGAACCGGGGGGGTGTTTGGCTCATCCCTACCCAGGATGGGTGAGGAATTCCCAGGAATAGCCTTAGTCAGGAGAGGACTGACTCGCAGTCCTCTCTGTGTTAATAGAGAGATATTTGAGACCTCGAAATATTAGAGGCTCTGAAGTGATATTTGGGTGGGAAAGAGCCTCCGCCTCCGCCCCTGACTACAGGGGTACCAGCACACACAGGGTTAAGAGCCTCCAGGATAAAAGGCGGGAAGTAGTGCTGAGTGTAGTGGTGAGGAGGAGTTGGGGAATACACCTGCCTTGAAGAGTTGTGAGTCTGCTGGAGGCTGCTAAAAAGCAGTGATGGGAGTTAGTCACACATGTGCAAGTCACAAGCAAGTCTCAAGTCTTAACCTTCAAGTCACAAGCAAGTCCCAAGTTACTGTGGCGAAAAGCAAGCAAGTCAAGTCGAGTCCCTGCTAGAAGTCAAGCAAGTCAAGTCAAGTCATTTATTTTGGTCAAGTCACAAATTAAGTCAAAATACTGATCTACCCCGAAGCCGGGACTCGGGGGGAGCTTTCTTTTTGGGGGGGGGGGGCGGCTTTTGCCTAGGCCAAGACACAGCACTGGTGGTGCCAAGTCATTGCAAGTCAAATAGCCCAAGTCAAAGTCAAGTCGCAAGTCATTAGTGACAAGTCAAAGTCAAGTCGAGTCATTTATTTAATTTTGTCAAGCAAGTCGCAAGTCCTCAAACAGATGACTCAAGTCTGACTCAAGTTAAGTCATGTGACTCGAGTCCCCCACCTCTGCTAAAAAGATCCAACAAGGACTGTTAAACCCTTGGGGCAAAGACCCATCCATGAACTGTATGTGCCTTTTTTCTTTTACTTTTACTTTGTGCTGAAGATAAGCGGACTTTATTTTGTATTTTGTGCTTGTGTGCTGCTGGAAGCCTTATTTTGATTTGCTTGCTGAAAATAAAAGCCTTTTTGTTTAAAGTTTAACAGCTTTGCACTCGGTCCTGTGGAGCTACAATCACCCCCCAAACCTTACAACTCATGTCTTGGATGCGGGCAGAAGTGCATTTGCAGCCGCAAAAGCTGTTTAAAACTGAAAACTGACATTTAAAGAGACAGTTGGCATGTCTTGGGTGAAATCAGCTCAGACACTGCAAATAGCAGGAAAAGGCATGGAGGAGGTCATTGAGGCGGTCATCGAGGCTTTGGCGTAAGCCACTGTGACCCAGCAGCAAGCCTCAGCAGAGGCAAACCATTGCCATGAGGAAGCAATGGCTCAGCAGCAGCAGGCTCTGGCACAGGCTGTAGCTGCGCAGCAGGAAAGCACACGATTGCTAGCTACTCAGTTTACTGCCCAGCAGGAGTCCACTCAGGCACAGGTGGCTGCCTTACAGGAGGCAGTGCAGCGCCTGACTCTGAGCCGAGAGCAAGCGGTCGTTGCCGCTGGCAACCAAGTATCCGTGAGGGCCAGCCATTTCTTGCAAAAACTGACACCCAGTCACGATGTAGAGGCCTTTCTCACTACCTTTGAGAGTAAGGATGAGCTCCGGCGTGTTTGCACACTCTACGTGCAGAGCCCGCCAGAAAGTCGGCACGGCGATGCGCTAATCACAGGCAGTGAGACATTTTCCCGATGTGCGGCTGCAGAGATCGGGAAATGTCTCACTGCCTGTGATTAGCGCAGCGCCGTGCCGACTTCCTGGCGGGCTCTGCACATGGAGTGTGCGAACATGCCGGAGCTCATCCTTATTTGAGAGGATAGCGGAGAGAAAGGGGTGGCCCCTTGACCAATGGGCTGGCATTATTTCCCCTTTCCTTACTGGTGACCCGCAAAAAGCCTACTTTGACCTCCCAATTGAGCACATCAGCGACTATGAGCATCTGAAGGCAGAGATCCTGGCCCGCCTGGGAGTGACCACAGCCGTCCGGGGGTGCACCGTTGGAGGTACAAACCTGACCAACCACCCAGGTCCCAAATGCACGAACTGGTACAGCTGGTCAAAAAATGGCTGCAACCAGAAAAGTTAACAGGCCCGCAAATGGTGAAACGGGTGGTCATGGACCGTTACCTGCGGTCCCTGCCAGATGACCTACAGCGCTGGGTAAGCCATGGAGACCCTGCAACCACTGACCAGCTGGTAGAGTTGGTCAAAACACTGTGGTGGAGGACCTGCTCGAGCCTGCCAAGCATCGGGAACCCACACCAAGAGCAACCAGACCAGCCACAGCACCTAGGAGGGAAGCCCTGCCAGATGTTGGAACTCGCAAACCTGCATCATCATCCACAGAACCACGGAGGTTGGTTCCTGTCCCAAGGATGGGGGACATACAGCGTTGGCGATGTCAGTCCTGGGGGCATATCCGGGCACATTGCCCACTTCAGGAGAAACCGATGGATTGTGGGACTGGTCGGAAAATCTCCTATGTCCAAAGAGCTTGTGCCACTCATCTTGATCTGGCTGCAGGACAGTTTGAGTGTGTAGTATGGGTGAACCACCTTCCTGCCAAGGCTCTACTGGACTCCCGCAGCATGGTGACACTGGTACATGCCAGGGTGATCGGGAGACTCGGCCCAGTAAGTAAGACTCTATGGGTAGTGTGTATCCATGGGGACACCAGGGAGTACCCCCCTAGTTCCTGTGACTGTTTCATAAGGCTGTACCTCAGTGACACAAGAGGTTGGGGGTGGTAAGAAGTTTGATACATGACATCATAGTGGGGTGTGACTGCCCGTTGTTTATTGAACTAGGGAACCAAGTACAGACGGGGCTGCCAGGACAGCCAGGAGAACTGGGGAAACTGGGCATTTTGGGGCCAAACCTTGAGGGGTCTGGTCCAGAACCACCCACAACACACACCTATAATCTCAAGGTATCCGTCGCTGATAATGACACTGCAGAAAATATGAATATAGTTGATAATGCTCATCTTTCAGGTCTCAAAGCCGAGTTGACCTCTGAGGGGGGGAATATCTCTCCGCTACAGGTCTTGTTGGGGGAGGATGAAGAGGAATCTTCCCCATTGCAGACCTTGATTGAGGAGGATGAGAGGGAAACTTCCTCTAGACTAGTGCACCCAAATTTGGGGGTGTCCAGGGGTGTGTTTGGCACCGCGCAGTTACAGGACCCCACTTTGCCGAACAAAGGTTTCCTCACTTTGCATTGAACGGGTACTTGCTTTATAGAGTAGTTGAAAGCCGTGGGGAAACTGTGGAGCAGTTGCTGGTTCCCCAGTCGTATCGGCGGATGCTCCTTGATTTAGCCCACAACTATGCACTGGGGGGACACCTGGGGGCTGAAAAAATGGAAGCCAGGATAACTGACAGGTTTTACTGGCCAGGGATAAAGGCAGAGGTAAAGAGGTACTGTGCGTCCTGCCCCACTTGCCAGTTAACCGCCCCGGAGTCCCACTACAGAAACCCCCTGGTACCCCTGCCCATAATTGAGGTGCCATTTGAACTGATTGCTATGGATCTGATGGGGCCCTTTGTTAAGTCAGCCAGGGGACACCAATATATATTAGTAGTCCTGGATTACACAACTAGGTATCCTGAAGCTGTCCCTTTAAGAACAACTTCCTCTTCCCGGGAGTTGTTTCAAATGTGCTCACGAACTGGGTTCCCCAAGGAGATACTGACGGACCAGGGCACCCCTTTCATGTCGAAGGTGATGGCGGACTTGTGCAGGCTGTTTCAGATCAAGCAGTTGCGGACGTCAGTCTATCAACCGCAGACAGATGGCCTCATTGAGAGGTTTAATAAGACCCTAAAGTTAATGTTAAAAAGAGTGGTCCAGAAGGACGGGAAGGACTGGGACATGTTGCTCCCTGCCCTGTTATTTGCCATCGTAGAGGTTCCACGGGCTTCTCGTTTGAACTGGTATACGGGCGAAGACTGCTGGATCTAATGAAGGAAACCTGGGAAAGTGAGTCCTCACCACACAAAGCGGTTGTAGAACATATTACTTAAATGCAGGAGAGGGTGGCTAGAGTGATGCCATTAGTGAGGGAGCATCTCCAGAAGGCCCGGGATGCCCAGAGGAGGATGTACAACCGGTCTGCTAACATCATGCAGTTTCAAGTGGGAGACCGGGTAGCTGTTCCCACAGTAAATGGCAGGGTCCATTTGAGGTGGTGGGAAAAAGTGGGTGAGGTGAACTACAGGGTGCACCAACCTGGGAAAAGGAAACCGTACCAAATTTATCACATCAATTTGTTAAAACCCTGGAGAGACCGAGAACAGGTGTCTGCTGTGGTAGGTGTCAATGCAGGGGACCCTGCCGGAGTTCACCTGGTGCAGGTTGCTGCTACCCTCTCTAAGCCTCAGACCCAACAAACAAAGGAATTTTTACAGAGAAACAGAGCAATGTTTTCAGGGTTACCTAGTCTCACCAATGTCATTGAACATGACATTATAACAGAACCCAATGTTAGAGTCTAATTAAAACCATATCGCATCCCAGAAGCTCATAGGAAGGTAGTGTCCAAAGAGGTGAGAAGGATGCTTGAATTTAATGGGTGAATGGTCAAGTCTAATAGTTTTGGTACGGAAACCCAACGGCACCTTGCGCTTCTGTAATGACTTTAGGAAACTTAATGAAGTTTCCAAATTTGATGACTTTCCGATGCCCCGGGTAGACGAGTCAATTGAGAGGTTGGGTCCCGCCCGGTACATCACCACGTTGGACCTCACAAAAGGGTACTGGCAGATTCCCCTCACCAAGGAAGCCAGAGAGAAAACTGCCTTTTCCACTCCCGAAGGCCACTTCCAGTATAAGAGGATGTCATTTGGCTTACACTCTGCCCCTGCCACATTCCAAAGGTCAGTGGACAAAACATTACACCCCCATCGACAATACACCTCTGCCTACCTGGATGATATTGTCATTTTTAGCACCGATTGGGAGTCCCATCTTCCCCAGGTTCAGGCAGTCATAGACTGAGAAAAGCAGGGTTCGCAATTAATCCTGAGAAATGTGTGGTTGGGATGGATGAGGCCAAGTACCTAGGGTACATTGTGGGTAGGGGGCTAGTGAAACCTCAGTTAAATAAGGTAGAAGTCATACAGAACTGGCTCCGTCCCCTAACCAAAAAGCAGGTCAGAGCATTTCTGGGCATAGTTTGTTACTACCGAAGGTTCATCCCCAACTTTGCCACCATCGCTGCACCATTGACTGACTTAACAAAAGACAGGAAGTCAGCAGTGATCAAATGGAATACAGAAGCTGAAAAAGACTTTCAGAAGCTTAAGGTGGCATTGTGCCAGCATCCGGTGCTTGTGGCACCTAATTTTGCGAAAAAGTTTGTGGCGCAGACAGATGCCTCAAGTGAGGGCTTAGGAGCAGTATTGTCTCTAGAGGACAGTGGGGAAGAGCACCCCGTAGCTTTTCTGAGTAGGAAGCTGACGACAACGTAGAAAAACTACGCTGTGGTGGAGAGGGCGTGTTTTGCCATCAAGTAGGCTCTGGACTCCCTACGATATTTTCTCCTAGATAGGAGGTTTCGCCTGGTGTCAGACCATGCCCCACTGACCTAGATGAGACAAAACAAGCACACCAATGCCAGGGTGACAAGGTGGTTTCTTTCTCTGCAGGAGTTTAATTTTGGGGTAGAGCACAGACCCGGGAGACAACATCAGAATGCCGATGCCCTCTCCCGAGTCTATTGTATGGTGGTGAATGGTGCCCCCAACACCTCCGTGTTGAGGCGGGGGGGGATATGTACAGGACGCTAAGGTTTGGTCCTGGACAGGTGCTATATAGCACTGATATATGGGTTATGGTCACTTTATAGGAAGTGTGGTAGTATTCAGGGGGTCACCCAGGATGGGTGACTAATTCCCGGGAATAGCCTTAGTCAGGAGAGGACTGACTCGCAGTTCTCTCTGTGTTAATAGAGAGATATTTGGGACAATTAATTTCGGAGGCTCTGAAGTGATATTCGGGTGGGAAAGAGCCTCCATCCCTGACTACAGGGGTTCCAGCACACACAGGGTTAAGAGCCTCCAGGAAGCAGCTCTTAAAAGACAGGAAGTAGTGCTAGGTATAGTGGTGAGGAGGAGAATATTACAGCTTTGTTAGTGTGTAGACTATATCGTTTTTGGCACTGAAGACATAGTTTGAAGTACCTGTTATTTATTCTACACTACTGGACATTGTTTTGGACAGCACTGGGACTATTGTACATTGCCATATAGGATTATTTAGGCAATGCTATATATCACGAGGATTTGATTGATTGCACTACCACTATATTTGTTGTATTTTATTTTTCACAAGTGGATTTAATATTTGTTTCCAGCAGCACAACACATTGTTTAATTTTACCATAATAATATATGTTTTTTTACTTGCGTATTGTCATGATTGCCTGTTTTTTACCCGTGTATTGTCACAGATGCTCTTTGACGGCCACATGAAACAGCTGCCTGTTTTTGCTCATGCATAGTAATGATTGTCATTTTATGCTTATGTTTTGTCAAGTCAGAGCTGTTTCTTTAGAAGACCATATTTCTAATACCAGTTCAACTCCAGAGCAATTTTTTTTTATTTGTCGCATACATGTAAAAATCTTAATGTTTTGCAATAAAATGACTTAAACCCCCAGAACATCATATATTTTCTGAAAGCAGATGGTCTCTAGAATACAAAGGTGATAGTTGCAAATTTTTGTTTCACATGATATTTGCGCTACTGTTTATTAAACGCACATTTTCCAGAAAAATGAATTTTTGTGCAAAACCACACCATATAATACCCCTTTCTGGTTAAAATATAAAAGATGAGGTTTGTGACGGGAGGGCCGTGGAACTCAGAATCCCTTGGAAAGTAGGGGATGCCCTTGTTCCAGCTCCCCATACACCTCTTATGTCTAAGTCACCCTGTGCTATCCTGGCACAGGGTGAGTGAGAAAATATATCTTGGACTACTTAAAATGGGACAGTAATATTTGTCCACAATATCTCCCAGGATGTATGTAGAGACTATTCTTGGTTTGATTGATTCTGAACTCAACCTGTTAATTGAGTGAGCTGATCACATTAGCCTCCAGGACTGGCTAGGAGACGAACAGTCTAGTCTGGCTTACCACAGGTTCTAAGGGTATTCCACACCTTGTTGTTTGTTCTAATTAACACTGTGTTGATGTTTATGGTAATGTGTATTGAATAGTCACCTAGTCTGGGTAAATGATTTAGTAAACTAGCTCATGTTAATTAGGTTACAGTTGTATTGTTAGAGGAGGTCCCAACGGCATATAAAGTCTTGTAATTTTGATTCTAAATAAATATTGTCCATGTTAGCATCTAAGCAAGTGTCGCCTTGTTTTATGCTTGGGAGCGGTTGGAATATCTGATATCTGTATCCAGACTACAAGGAAGTGGTATACTGACGGAAGTACTCAAGCGGAGTGTGGGACGTTCCGTGCCAAGGTTGCATCGAGTAAATAGAGACAAACATTCCATGTCTTAAAATTGCATTCGCCCACGATATCGACAAAAACGATGGTGCCCAAAAATCACCATAGGTGATGCTTTAACTACTGCAGCCCCAGAAGATTTTACCCCATTCCTGACCAGAACACATTTTACAATTTGGCACTGTGTCGCTTTAACTGCTAATTGCGCGATCATGCAATGCTGTACCCAAACAAAGTTTGCGTCCTTTTTTTCCCACAAATAGAGCTTTCTTTTGATGGTATTTGATTGCCTTTGCGATTTTCTTTTTCTTTTGCTATATAAACGGAAAAAGACTGAAAATTTTGAAAAAAAATGATATTTTCTACTTTTTGATACCACATGTGTGGAACTTTTTGGGAGCCCCGAAAACCAAGCACCACCTTCAGGATTTCTAAGGGCGTAAATTTTTTATTTCACTCCTCACTACCTATCACAGTTTTGAAGGCCATAAAATGCCAAGATGGCACAAACCCCCCCCCCCCCCAAATGACCCCATTTTGGAAAGTAGACACCCCAAGCTATTTGCTGAGAGACATGTTGAGTCCATGGAATATTTTATATTTTGCCACAAGTTGCGGGAAAATTACAAACTTTTTTTTTTTTTTTTGCACAAAGTTGTCACTAAATGATATATTGCTCAAACATGCCATGGGCATATGTGGAATTGCACCCCAAAAATACATTCTGCTGCTTCTCCTGAGTACGGGGATACCACATGTGTGGGACTTTTTGGGAGCCTAGCCGCGTACGGGGCCCCGAAAACCAAGCACTGCCTTCAGGATTTCTAAGGGCGTAAATTTTTGATTTCACTCCTCACTACCTATCACAGTTTTGAAGGCCATAAAATGCTGAGAGGCATGGTGAGTATTTTGCAGCTCTCATTTGTTTTTGAAAATGAAGAAAGAAAATAAAAATGTATTTTTTGAAAATTGAAAAAAGAAAAAAAAATACATTTTTATTTTCTTTCTTCATTTTAAAAAACAAATGAGAGCTGCAAAATACTCACCATGCCTCTCAGCAAATAGCTTGGGGTGTCTACTTTCCAAAATGGGGTCATTTGGGGGGGGGTTTGTGCCATCTGGGCATTCCATGGCCTCCGAAACTGTGATAGGCAGTGAGGAGTGAAATAAAAAATTTACACCTTTAGAAAGCCTAAAGGCGGTGCTTGGTTTTCGGGGTCCCGTACGCGGCTAGCCTCCCAAAAAGTTCCACACATGTGGTATCCCCGTACTCAGAATGTATTTTGGGGTGTAATTTCGCATATGCCCATGGCATGTTTGAGCAATATATCATTTAGTGACAACTTTGTGCAAAAAAAAAAAAACAATTAGTCTTTTTCCCGCAACTTATGTCACAATATAAAATATTCCATGGATTCGACATGCCTCTCAGCAAATAGCTTGGGGTGTCTGCTTTCCAAAATGGGGTAATTTAGGGGGGGTTTGAACTGTCCTGGCATTTTATGCACAACATTTAGAAGCTTATGTCACACATCACCCACTCTTCTAACCACTTGAAGACAAAGCCCTTTCTGACACTTTTTGTTTACATGAAAAAATATTTTTTTTTTTTGCTCGAAAATTACTTTGAACCCCCAAACATTATATATATTTTTTAAAGCAAGGGCCCTACAGATTAAAATGGTGGGTGTTTCATTTTTTTTTTCACACAGTATTTGCGCAGTGTTTTTTTTTTTTTTTTTTTTCAAATGCATTTTTTTGGGGAAAAAAACACACTTTTTTTAAATTTTAATGCACTAAAACACATTATATTGCCCAAATGTCTGATGAAATAAAAAAGATGATCTTAGGCCGAGTACATGGATACCAAACACGACATGCAGTGGCGACAAACTACATACATTTTTAAAAGCCTTTAAAAGCCTTTACAGGTTACCACTTTAGATTTACAGAGGAGGTCTATTGCTAAAATGACTGCCCTCGATCTGACCTTCGCGGTGATACCTCACATGCATGGTGCAATTGCTGTTTACATTTGACGCCAGACCGACATTTGCCTTTGCACGAGAGCAGGTGGGGACAGGGGTGCTTTTTTAAAATTATTTTTATTGTTATCTCAGGGAATGTAAATATCCCCTATGATAGCAATAGGTAGTGACAGGTACACTTTTTGAAAATAATTGGGGTCTATTAGACCCTAGATCTCTCCTCTGCCCTCAAAGCATCTGACCACACCAAGATCGGTGTGATAAAATGCTTTCTCAATTTCCCATTTTACATCCGGCGAAATTTAAGTCATGAAATGCTCGTAGCTTCCGGTTTCTTAGGCCATAGAGATGATTGGAGCCGTTCTGGTCTATGATCAGTTCTATGGTCAGCTGGCAGAACCACTGGCTGCATTCTCGGGTTCCCTGTTGGGACAGGAGAGCCAGAGAAAAACATGGAAGATGGTGGGGGGGGGGGGCGCATTCCCTCCCACTGCTTGTAAAAGCAGTCGTCTAGAGGCTAATTAGCCGCTGAAATTGCTTTTACATGAAAGCCGACCGCTGGCTGAAAAGAATGATACCAAGAAGATACCTAAACCTGCAGGCATCATTCTGGTATAACCACTCAAAGTCCAGCAACATACCAGTACGTTGCTGGTCCTTTTTGGGCATATATTGTAATCTTTTTTTTTCATGCAGCCTGTGGGCTGAATGAAAAAAAGAGATTGATCGGTGGGTATGCCCACCATTAGAATACCTCCCTTCATCCACCCACTTCTAATGATGGGCATACATGCACCATTTATATATGCCGAAGCATGGGGGCATCCGCCCCAAAACTTAGGAGCAAATCGCTCCTCCACCCCTGCTGCCCCCATGCTTCGGCATATATGCTCTTTTTTTTTTTTTTTTTTTTAACTGTGGTGGTGAAATCACCTCCTACAGCTCTAGAGTCATAGCTTTATGTATCGTGGGAGCAAACGCATTCAAAACATTCACCAATGCAAAAACCAGGATTGTCAGGACAGGATGGACAATAATAGCGGGTGTCACGCCTATATCCGCGCTTGCTGCAGACACAACAGCTTCTTTAGGGGGCCTCGTTGGGTAGGGGTACTCGAGAGGACATAAGAAAAATGCCTCTCATGCAGCCGGCTTACTGCATTTGAATTGGGAAGGTGAGGTGGAACACCGTCTGGATACAGAAGGGCTCTGACGATCTCTTCCTGGAATTTAAGGAAGGATCCAGTCCGGCCTGAAGCTCTGTATAGCACATGAGCGTTCAGCAAAGCCAATTGAAATAAATAAACAGACACTTGTACCAGCGTCTTACGGGCAACTAGGTACGGCGCCAACAACTGGTCATTGAGGTCCACCCCTCCCATATTTTGGTTATGTTCGTGGACACAGAGGGGTTTCTCCACAACACCAGTTGCCGTAGGAATTTGGACTGTCGTGTCTGCATGAAGGGAGGTAAGAACGAAAACATTCTTATTATCCCTCCACTTCACAGCGAGCAAATTATTACACTTGAAGCAGGCTCTCTCCCCCAGCCTAAGACGGGAATCTACAAGCCGCTGGGGAAAGACCTGACGATTAGGTTGCACGGTGCCACATGCTCCAATCTGATGATCAAACAAGTGACTAAAAAGTGGCATGCTCCTGTAATAATTGTCCACATACAAGTGGTACCCCTTTCTGAATAAGGGTGACACCAAGTCCCACACAATCTTGCCAGCGCTTCCTATGTAGTCAGGGCAGTTTGTCAGCTCTACATGACTATCTTTGCCCTCGTAAACCATAAAACTACATGTATAGCCTGTGCCCTGTCACAGAGCTTATACATCTTGACCCCGTATCTGGCACGCTTGCTGGGAAGGTACTGTTTGAATGACAAGCGACCAGAAAACTTAATCAGGGACTCATCAACGCAGACAACTTGATGGGGAGTAAACAAGTCTGCAAAATGTTGGTTGAAGTGGTTTACGAGGGGCCGAATTTTGTAGAGCCGATCGTATCCAGGGTCTCCACGAGGACGACAGAGTTCATTATTGTTGAAATGCATGAACCGCAAGATCTGCTTGTATCGTGCCCTGGTCATGGAGGCAGAGAACACGGGCATATGGTGAATTGGGTCAGTGGACCAATATGACCGCAACTCACTCTTTTTAGTTATGCCCATGAGGAGGGATAGGCCCAGAAAGATCTTAAATTTGGAAACTATAATTGGTTTCCAATCTCTGGCAAGGGAGGACTGGGGAATAGTGGTGATGTATTGACCAGCATACAAATTGCTTTGGTCCACAATAGATCTATAGAGATCTTCGGTGAAAAACAGCCTGAACCTGAATGCCGGGTTGGCCAGTGAATAGGGGAAGTACGGGTGCTGCAGAAGTGGTGGGTTCCCAATTAGGATTGGTGAATGCAGCAGGAAGGGCACTACGGGCACGATGGGCCTGGGTTTGTCTTCTTGGTGGCAGTGGGACACTACTTGTGCTTGCCACCTCACCAGTTTGAACTGCACTTATGGGACTCGCCACGTCACCAAGTGTTACTCTAGTGCTGGTTTGACTACGACCAGGGTGTACTAGGCCTCAATGACAGAAGAAGAAGATCGGGGTCTAGTACGCCTGACCTTGGCAGGGACCACAACTCCATCGTCAGAGCTATCTGTCATGGATCCGCTGTCGTCTACAGGATCGTACTCTGAGCCTGAATCTGACAGATGAGTGACTTCCTCTTCACTATCTGTCAGGCTCAGAAATGTGTAGGCCTCTTCACTAGTGTACCTTCGATTTGCCATTTTGGGCTCAAAATTTAGTGGTACACTAGTGAGACTCACAGGTAAAAAAGCTCCTGACTGTTAGCGACTGTATCAAAACGCTACCAAAAAAACTGTTAGCGATCGCAGGGATCAGGCCTGACTCTGCAAACACTACAGTTATGCGTGTTTAGTGTTTTGTAAGTGACAATGATTGATCGATACTGCACTTGGGTGGGCTGGGCTGGGCCTGGCGGGGGGGCAAAACGCAGGTGCTAGCAGGTATCTGGGATGATCCCACTAACACTGCGTTTTTGGGAACCCTAAACTGCTGGTGACGCTAGTATAGATCTGATCAGATATTGATCCGTTCAGATACTGTACCACTAACGGAGGTGTATCCTGCGTGCGTGGGTGTTAGCAGTACTGGCACTAACCTGACGCTGCCTGGAGCGATGCAGACCCTATCTGACCCTACAACCCAACTGATATCACCCGCCGGGTGATCAGGGGGTTAAACGTTTATTATGTAATAAATGGCGGGTGCCCTGACACTATAAAAAACAAACTAACTAACCAGCGTCACCCATAAGTTATACGGTGATCACTAGTGAAAGTGTTAACTAGGGGGCAATCAGGCGGTTAAAACCTTTATTGGGTAGTATATGGGGATACCTGACACTATAAAAAGCTGACGGTGAACCTAAATACTTACCTGGCTACTTAGCGTCACCAGTGACACTAATACAGCGATCAGAAAAGAGATTGCTTAGTGACACTGGAGACAGGGGTAACTGGGGGGTGATCAAGGGGTTAAACCTTTTATTAGGGGGGGTAGCGGGTACCCTAGACCTAAAGGGGCCTACCACTAACTGCCCTACCACTTATAACAGTCACAAATGACACCAATGCAGTAATCAGTAAAAAAATAAAAACTGCTATTGGTGTCACTGTGACAGGGGGTGCAGGGGGGGCTGATTGGGGGGGTGATTAGTGTGCCTGCGTGTTCTACTGTTAGTGTAGTGTTGGTGCACTTACTTGGATGTCTTCTCTCCTCCCGGACCGAAAAGACTGACACGAGGAGAGATGACATCACTTCCTCTGCCTCTGTTTACAGTTCAGAAGCAGAGGAAGCATTCCATTTGTCAGGAGCGATCGCAAGGGGGTGGCCATGAATCAGTGGCCTCCCCCTCAGCACGGATCGCTTCTGTAGCAATGCCGACCGCCTCGGGCAACGGGCGCCTGCGCGAGGCGAGTAACGTACCCATACGTTACTTTGCCTGCCCGTGCCATTCTGCCGCAGTATATCTGCGTCAGGTGTGACTGCAGTTTACATACACGTGCACACCCCGGACTAGTGTTTGCGAAGTTGTGCGGGGCAACGGGGCAACCCCTATGTGATAGTATTGGGCAGATGACAGGTACTCTTTATGGAGACATTAGGGGTCTGATAGACCCCAATGTCTCTCCTGCCATTCATACCGATCGGCTTGGTTAGATGTGTCCCCTGGCTGTACGGGCCAGGAAAGGGTGTATCTGAAAACCGAAGTGACATCACTTCTGGTTTCACTGTTTGCATGTGAGATCGAGGTATGGATTTGCCTCAGTCTCTCTCTCATGCCGTCGGTTCTGTGAAAGTGATCGGCAGCTATGGAGCTGCCGCATCACTTTCACTTTGAAGCCGGCAGCCGGCAGCCGACAAAACACACACAAGCTGATGGCTCTACTGATCCCTACTGAACAGGTGGATGACTGGTCCATCTCTGCTTACTGAGCAGAGCGGAGCACAAAGAGCTTGTGACAAACTCACCTGGGACAGAGGCTTTTGGAGGGGATTGCAGGCTAGCCTCTTGCCTACTGACTATGGGCCCTGGCTTTTATGGGAACACTACTCTTTGTGAGGTGTATGCCTGGGACCCTTGGAGTAATGTTTCTTTGGACACACAGACTTTGGGACTCTAGGCCAGGGGTCCATGTTAAAGGCCTAGATGTCACATTTCCAGCAAGGACTGCTTCATATTGTGGGACCCATAGCAGATGCTGATGTCAACAGGAAGCCACCTGTCTGGGGACCCCCTGCCATAATGTGTGTATTGAAAGTAGGTCTCCTGCTATTGTCTGAAGGTGTTCTGTGTTTATACTTATGATAATGTGTATTGCAGTGTGTAAAGCTCGGTGACAGCAAGTCTGACCTGCAGTGAGATCCTGATGAATCAAAGCATTGTCTAGGTGTGAATTCCCATTCACCTATTGTTTCTGTCAGGTGGTTAATTTGACTAAACTCTTAAAGGGGTTGTAAACCCTCATGGTTTTTCACCTTAATGCATTCTATGCATTAAGGTGAAACACCTTTTTTAGTGCTGCAGCCTCCCAGCTACCCCCCGTTTTACTTACCTGGACGCTGTCATCCTCCGTCCAGGAACAAGCACACCATCTGTAGCTGGTGTCTCGTGTCCCGATTGGATAGATTGATAGCAGCACTGCTGTCAATCAAATCCAATGATGCAGCGCCGGGGGGGCAGAGCCAAGTCCTGCATTCTGTGTGAATGGACACAGATGCTGGACTCGGGAGCGCGCACGCACGGGTGTCCACCAAGTAGAGTGCTTCTCCAATGTGGACACTCGCTGTGGGGAGGAGCCACCAGCGCCGCCGTGGGACCCCAGAAGAGAAGGTTTGGAGCCACTCTGTGCTAAACGAACTGCACAGTGGAGGTAAGTATGACATGCTGGTTAATTTAAAAAACAGAACAAAAAGAGGGCTTACAACCCCTTTGCCGCTTCCCGACCAGCCGCCGCAGTTTTACTGCGGCAGAATGGCATGGGCAGGTGAATCGCCGTTATGTTACGTCGGGCCCCTCAGCGGCCGCGACGATCAGATTTGATCCAGAACCGATCAATCCCCAGGCCAATGAAATCTGCCCTGGACCTGGTGATCGCTCCTGGTGAATTAGATCCTTCCCCTGCATGTGTTAGTGTAAACACAGCAGGGGAAATGATGTCATCTTTCCTTGTGTCGCTCTTTTCTGTTCCAGACCGGGGAGAGAGAAAATCTCACAGTAAGTGCACCAACACTACACTGACACCAGTTCACATAGGTACACTTGCCACCCCCGATCACCCCCCCCTCCCCAGTTAACGCCTTCACCCCCTGTCACTGTGTCACCCAGTGCAGTGTACTGGTGTCATTATTGACACTAATTAGTGTTAGGGTAATTAGTGGTAGGCCCAGATAGGTCTAGGGACCCCCACTAACCCCCCCAATAAAGGTTTAACCCCTTGATCACCCCCTGTCACCAGTGATCACTGTATAAGTGTCACGGGTGATGCTGCTTAGCTAGATTTTTTTTTTTAGAATCAGGGCACCCGCCGTATATTACCCAATAAAGGTTTAACCCCCTGATCACCCGGTGGGTGACATCAGTTAGGTTTTAGAGTCAGTCAGGGTCTGCGTCGCTCCAGGCAGCGTCAGATTAGTACCAGTAGCGCTAACACCCATGCATGCACCATACACCTTCCTTAGTAGTATAGTGTTTGAACAGATCAATATCTGATCAGAACTGTATTAGCATCCACAGCAGTTTAGGGTTCCCAAAAACGCAGTGTTAGCTGGATCAGCCCAGAAACCTGCTAGCACCTACGTTTAGCCCCTCCCTGCCCAGCCCACCCAAGTGCAATATCAATCGATCACTGTCACTTACAAAAACACAACACACATAACTGCAACATTCGCAGAGTCAGGCCTGATCCCTGCGAACGCTAACAGTTTTTTTGGTAGTATTTGAATCAGTCGCTGACAGTCTTTTTTTTTTTTTGTGAGTCTCACTACTGTACCAGTAAATTTAGAGACCAAAATGTCAAATCGAAGGTACAGTAGTGAAGAGGCCTACACGTTTCTGAGCATGACAGATAGTGAAGAGTAAGTTACTCATCTGTCATTTACGGGCTCAGAATACGAACCTGTAGACAACAGCGGCACCTGGACAGATAGCTCTGACGACAGAGTTGTGGTCCCTGCCAAGGTCAGGCGTACCAGACCCCGTTTATCTGCTGTCGTTGAGGTGCAAGAAACGCAGGGCTCTCGTATGGAGCAGAGAGCCAGTACTATTGCCACTCATCCTTCTGGTGAACTGGCAAGCACCAGCGGCCTAGTACATCCTGGTCGTACATCCGGCACTGCAGTATCACGTGGTGACGTGGCAAGTCCCATAAGTGCAGTTCAAGCTGGCGAGGTGGCTAGCACGTGTAGTGTCCCGCTGCCACCAAGAAGACAAAGACAGGCCCATCGAGCCCATAGTGCCCTTCCTGCTGCATTCGCCAATCCTAATTGGGAGCCCACCACTTCTGCAGCACCCGTACTTCCCCCATTTACTGGCCAACCCGGATTTTAGGTGGAAACAGTTGATTTTACGTCACTTGATTGTTTTTCACAGCAGATCTCTATAGATCTATTGTGGACCAAAGCAATTTATATACTGGTCAATTCATCGCCGCTAATCCCCAGCTGACCCTTGCCAGGGGATGGAAACCAATTACGGTTTCCGAATTTAAGACCTTCCTGGGGGTATCCCTCCTCATGGGCATAACTAAAAAGAGTGAGTTGCGGTCATATTGGTCCACTGACCCAATTCACCATATGCCTGTGTTCTCTGCCTCCATGACCAGGACACGATACGAGCAGATCTTGCGGTTCATGCACTTCAATTACAATGAATTCTGTCGTCCTTGGGGTGACCCTGAATTTGATCGGCTCTACAAAATTTGGTCCCTCGTAAACCACTGCAACCAACAGTTTGCAGCCTTGTTTACTCCCCATCAAGTTGTCTGCGTTGATGAGTCCCTGATTACGTTTTCTGACGGTTGTCATTCAAATTATTATCTTCCCAGCAAGCGTGCCAGATATGGGGTCAAGATGTATAAGCTCTGTGACAGGGCCACAGGCTATACATATAGTTTTATGGTTTACGAGGGAAGAGATAGTTACGTAGAGCCGGAGAACTGCCCAAACTACATAGGGAGCGCTGGTAAGATTGTGTGGGACTCGGTGTCACCCTTATTTGGAAAGGGGTTCCACTTGTATGTGGACAATTATTACACAAGCGTGCCACTTTTTAGTCACTTGTTTGATCACCAAATTGACGCATGTGGCACCATGCGATCTAATCGCTGGGGCTCACCCCAGTGGCTTGTAGATTCCGGTTTTAGGCTGGAGGAGAGAGCCTGCTTGAGATGTAGTAATTTGCTTGCTGTGAAGTGGAGGGATAATAAGAATGTTTTTGTTCTGTCCTCCCTTCACGCAGACACGACGGTCCAAATTCCTACGGCGACTGGTGTTGTGGAGAAACCCCTCTGTGTCCACGAATATAACCTTTAATATGGGAGGGGTGGATCTCAACGACCAGTTGTTGGCGCCGTACCTAATTGCCCAAAAGGCCAGACGCTGGTACAAAAAAGTGTCTGTATACTTATTTCAATTGGCTCTGCTGAATGCTTATGTTCTATACAAAGCTTCAGGACGAACTGGATCCTTCCTTAAATTCCAGGAAGAGATCATGACAGTCCTTCTGTTTCCAGACGGTGCTGTGGCCCAACTTGCCAATCCAAATGCAGTAAGCCGGCTGCATGAGGCATTTTCCGCAGGTCCTCTGGTACCCCTACCCAAAGAAACCCCCAAAGAAGATGTTCTGTCTGTAGAAAGCACGGATGTAGGCGTGGCACCCGCTTTTATTGTCCCTCCTGTCCTTACTAACCTGTTCTTTGCATTGGTGACTGTTTCGAATGCTATCACTCACTAGTGGATTATTAGCATAGGGTACAGCATTGCACATTCCTAGGCATATTAACACAGGGTCTCGAAAGATGTGATGGCCATCACATTTTGAGACCCTAATCTGGAACGTTTACAGTTTACAGTTTATAAATAAAACAAAAAAATAAAAATAAATAATAAAAAAAAAAAAAAGCACCCCTGTCCCCCCCCCCAGTGCTCAAGTGCAATATATATAAAAGTGAAAAAAAAAAACACTAGTTGTGGTTTAATTTTTTTTCTCTCTCTTTTGTTACTGTAGTTTAGAACTGTAATGTTTTATTTTTACTATGTTTTATTGTATTTGCTTTGCAGGTATGGTAAGTCTTACTTTTATACTGTTATTGTTAACCATCATTTGCTTAGCAGGTATGCCATTCTGCTGCAGCATGGGTTTATTTATTCTGACAGCAACAGCGTTTGCTCCCACAATACATAAAGCCGTGACTCCAGCGCTGTAGGAGGTGATTTCACCACCACAGTTAAAAAAAAAAAAAAAAGAGCAACTGGGGAAATTACGCCCATATCTGGTGGTCATGTCCTCTCATTAGACCATATTGGACTTCTTTATTGCATTTGATTAAGGAAATACAAGGTAGTGAAGTTGCCAATGACCCTTGGTTGATATTGTTTCACTGTACGGGTGAACCAATAGGATCATATAAAAAATCCATCACACCTCACCTCCTGAACGCGGCTAAGGCGCTTATTCCAAAATTCTGGAAACAGACAACTCCCAAGGATAGCATCTATCATATGGAAAACAGTACGCTTACATTGAGAAATAAATCTGAGTTAGCAAATAAAATATGGTCCTGTTGGTTCGCCTTTAAGTTTTCAGTGGCATATGCAGATATTATGGCTCAAAAGAGATAGCTGAGATTGGTGGATAAGCTCCTAAAGGTTGTACCCTGTAGAGGCTGGATAACTTCCCTCGCCCCCCGAAGCTACGAACATTTCATGAATTAGGTTTCGCCGGATATAAACAATGCCATTGGGAAATTGGGAAAGCATTTAATCACACTGATCTTTGAGGGCAGAGGAGAGATTTAGGGTCAATTTTTTCAAAAAAAGAGTACCTGTGACTACCTATTGCTATCATAGGGGATATTTACATTCCCTGAGATAACAATAAAAATTATTTTAAAAAATGAAAGGAACAGTTTAAAAATAATAGAAAAAAAGCAAAATAAATAATAATAATAAAGAAAAAAAATGAAATAAGCAAAGAACTAGTGCGCAACACCACACTGACAGAGACCATGGACAATGGTAATAAGATTAGAGCAGCTGCCAACATAAGAGGTGTCCTCACCCACCCTAATGAACAATGTATTAATGGTAAAAGTATGTGGCGCTAATCTAAGTGTACCATTCACAATGATGGACAAAAAAATCCAAAGTAGCCAAGAACTCAGTACTACCTTAATATACAATGCACATGTTGCCTAAAAACGATAAATCAACCAATGAATACTTGGAAAGGGTGAATATAAACCGGTGTGCATGTTATATTCACATAAACACTGTGCTACAGTAAACACTCCTATCTTCTTTGGTGGAGGAGTAACAAAACTAAACTAAAGTGTGGAATGCTAGTGGTCATTCTAGATAGAATGATAAATAAATAATCCAATGTGCATAATATTCCTATATTACATAAAATAGTGGTCACAAATATTACTGGTGAAAAGATAATAAACGTTAAAATAAATAGCAGTTCATAAAATATATACAGTGTGCATAATAATCCACCACAATAAGTGATTAAGTGTAAAATAAAGTGACAATCGTGAAAAAATTTTTTATGCGTATAAAATGCGATTCTAAAAAATGTTACCCAAAATTCAACACTCTTCCCACCTGAGAAAATTCAATTGCTATGAAATGATAGTAAAAAATATATATACAAATAAAAAATAAAAAACTGTGACATATATTGTGATCAAGTCCAAATAGATGTTACTTCATGCAGTGCGACTTTTGGTATCCATACAGATAGTCAATAGTAACATGCCAGTAAGGTGACTTTGTGCTGAATTCATTCACTTCAAAACTGGTGCGACACACAAGTGTTTCCCCCAGCCTCTCACCTCAATTAGCGGCCCCCAATGGGCCGAGTCAAGCAGATGGTTATTGCTTATGTGCAAGGTCTAGAAGCTGTTCACCTCCTCCAAAGGGTATGCGTGGGTCAGGCTTTCTATAATAGGCACCACCGCTCATACAGACCCCAAAAATGACAATAAGAAGGAGATGCTCCCATAGTGAAGTATTTCAAATGAAGTTGCGTTGCGTCACACCACGTGACTTTATCAAAGGGATCCCTTTGATAAAGTCACGTGGTGTGACGTAACGCGTCAGAGTAGGAGGAGCCAGGTGCCGACGCTTCCCGGGGACGGCCGAACCCGGAAGCTCCTTTAGTTTCTGCTGTCATTTTCGTTTTGAACTGTAAGTTACTACTTATGTTTATTAAACTTCATTTGAAATACTTCACTATGGGAGCATCTCCTTCTTATTGTCATTTTTGGGGTCTGTATGAGCGGTGGTGCCTATTATAGAAAGCCTGACCCACGCATACCCTTTGGAGGAGGTGAACAGCTTCTGGACCTTGCACATAAGCAATAACCATCTGCTTGACTCGGCCCATTGGGGGCCGCTAATTGAGGTGAGAGGCTGGGGGAAACACTTGTGTGTCGCACCAGTTTTGAAGTGAATGAATTCAGCACAAAGTCACCTTACTGGCATGTTACTATTGACTATCTGTATGGATACCAAGAGCCGCACTGCATGAAGTAACATCTATTTGGACTTGATCACAATATATGTCACAGTTTTTTATTTTTTATTTTTATATATATTTTTTACTATCATTTCATAGCAATTGAATTTTCTCAGGTGGGAGGAGTGTTGAATTTTGGGTAACATTTTTTAGAATCGCATTTTATACGCATAAAATTTTTTTTCACGATTGTCACTTTATTTTACACTTAATCACTTATTGTGGTGGATTATTATGCACACTGTATATATTTTATGAACTGCTATTTATTTCAACGTTTATTATCTTTTCACCAGTAATATTTGTGACCACTATTTTATGTAATGTAGGAATATTATGCACATTGGATTATTTATTTATCATTCTATCTAGAATGACCACTAGCATTCCACACTTTAGTTTAGTTTTGTTACTCCTCCACGAGAGAAGATAGGAGTGTTTACTGTAGCACAGTGTTTATGTGAATATAACATGCACACCGGTTTATATTCACCCTTTCCAAGTATTCATTGGTTGATTTATCGTTTTTAGGCAACATGTGCATTGTATATTAAGGTAGTACTGAGTTCTTGGCTACTTTGGATTTTTTTGTCCATCATTGTGAATGGTACACTTAGATTAGCGCCACATACTTTTACCATAAAGAAAAAAAATGCACCCCTGCCCCCCCCCCCCCCCCCCCGTGCTCACGCACAAAGGCGAACGCAAGCGTTGGTCTGGTGTCATATGTAAACAGCACTTGCACCATGCATGTGAGGTATCACCGTGAAAGTCAGATCAAGGGCAGTAATTTTAGCAGTACACCTCCTCTGTAAATCTAAAGTGGTAACCTGTAAAGGTTTTTAAAGGCTTTAAAATATGTATGTAGTTTGTCGCCGCTGCACGTTTGTGCGCAATTTTAAAGCATGTCGTGTTTGGTATCTATGTACTCGGCATAGGATCATCTTTTTTAATTCATCAAACATTTGGGTAATATAGTGTGTTTTAGTGCATTAAAATTAAAAAACGTGTTTTTTTTTTTTTTTAAATACGTTTGAAAAATCGCTGCGCAAATACTGTGAAAAAAAAAGTTTTTTTTTTTCATGTAAATAAAGTGTCAGAAAGGGCTTTGTCTTCAAGTGGTTAGAGTTAGTGATGTGTGACATAAGATTCTAAATGTTGTGCATAAAATGCCAGGACAGCTCAACCCCCCCCCACCCATGACCCCTTTTTGGAAAGTAGACACTACAAGCTATTTGCTGATAGGTATGTTGAGTCCATGGAATATTTTAAATTTTGCCACAAGTTTTGGAAAAATTACAAACTTTAAATTTTTGCACAAATTTGTCACTAAATGATATATTCAAACATGGCATGGCTATATGTGGAATTACACCCCAAAATACATTCTGCTGCTTCTGTGTGTGAGACTTTTTGGGAGCCTAGCCGCGTACAGGACCACAAAAACCAATCACTGCCTTCAGGCAAAGGCAAAAAATTGTGATTTTACTCCTCACTACCTATCACAGTTACGGAGGCCCTGAAATATCCAGATAGCACCCCCCCCCCCAATGACCCCATTTTGGAAAGTAGACACCCCAAGGTATTTGGTAAGAGGCATGTTGGGTATTTTGCAGCTTTCATTTATTTTTGAAAATGAAGAAAGAAAAGAAAGAAAAATGTGGTGGTTTTTTTTGTTTTTGTTTTTTTTTTTCAATTTTCAAAACTTTGTGACAAAAAGCAAGATCTGAAAAATGCTCAACATGCCTCTCAGCAAATAGCTTGGGGTATCTACTTTCCAAAATGGGGTCAGTTGGGGGGGGGGGGTTGTGCTATCTTGACATTTCATGGCCTCCGAAACTGTGATGGGTAATGAGGAAGTGAAATCGCCATTTTACGCCCTTAGAAATCCTAAAGGCAGTGATTGGTTTTCGGGGTCCTGTACACGGCTAGGCTCACAAAAAGTATCACACATGTGGTATCCCCGTACTCCGGAGAAGCAGCAGAATGTATTTTGGGGTGTCATTCCACATATGCCCATGGCATGTTTGAGCAATATATCATTTAGTGACAACTTTGTGCAAAAAAAAAAAAAATTGTAATTTTCCCACAACTTGTGGCAAAATATAAAATATTCCATAGACTCAACATCCCAACCACCGGCTGGGGTAAGAGGAATTTGGGCTACTCCATGAGGAGAACCCGATTCCACTGCTGCCACCAAATGTGATGGACTCTGGACACTCTGACGGGGTATCTCCGCCAAGAAGCTGCTTCCCAAGCTCTGGAACACAAGATCTGCGAATCTGGTTATAGTTACCCCAAGAACTAGGCAACACCAGTTTTGGAGTAAATCAGAATAAGAACTGTTTATTTGAACAAGAATACAGTCCTTTATACACTTGAGAAGAAGGTCATTCACCAAATTAACAATGAGTCAGTGGGAGACCTAGAAGACGCTATATATTCCTTGATGAAAAATTTGATACCAGATATCTCCCCCCACCAGCTGGAAATAGACAGAGTATGCAGAGCCCTGACAGCACCTAGGCCGGATGGCCTCCCACGAGATGTGATAGTTAAGCCGCATTTTTATCGGATCAAAGAAAAGATAATGATGGAGGCTAGAATTAAAGGTGATAGCTCACTCTTGGGAAATACAGTCCAGATCTTCACAGATATTACTCAGGCGACGATTCAGAAAAGACGACTGCTGAAACCACTACTAACCCAACTGATCAACTGCCAGATCAAATATCGATGGTCGTTTCCATTCCGATTATCCTTTTCATATAGAGGAAAATCCCACTCCTTTTGCCAACTTCCAGTCCGGCGAAGCGTTACTCCTGGACTTGGGACTAATCTCCAAAGAATCACCTCTCTCCAACGCCCCCGACACTGATTGTCGTCCGGTTTCCCCTCTATGGTCCCAGCCAGGAAGATCGAGATCCAGGAAGTCTCCATCTATCACCTGATCATCCCCATAAAATGTCACCTGGACATTGCTTCTCTTTTTGAGACCAGTCTTCCTGCATTCGGACCAAGTCCAACTTCGAAGACCTTAGTACCAATGACAGACAGTTCCTGTTATTTTATGTTCCGTGAGAGGTTCTAGTTTCTGTCTGCTTACCAGATGTTTATATTTGTTCCCCCTTTTTTTTTTCTCTCTGGAGAATGATCATGTTCCCGATTGTGGACTTATTTTGCATTTATGACCCTAAGTTCGGCTAGATGGTTCCTCCCATCCCTTCCAAACACTGCAAGAGATGGGCTGGAGTGGAAACGTATGCCACTAGTGGTGAACTTGCCCCTATCTCGAGAGTGGAGGCAACTTCGCAACACGATGAGGGGGCTTGGCACCCTCAAGATTACACTGAGTTACAGTGTACTGGTTCTTTTTATTTGATAGCACTGTTTACATGTCTTTCATACAGTTTAACCAAAGACGTACAGTCTTTTCTTTCTAAATCTGTTCTCTCTTCTTTCTGAGCCTTTCTTCCCCTTGATGCACTCCCACTCCAGGAACGGGTCCGATACAACAGATCGAGAGGTCCCCAGACAGATTCCTTGAAGTTCCTAAAACGTGAGTACAGTCCACCGAACCACTATGACCAGTAGATCCTCCACAAAATACAACATCTTAACACATAATGTGCAGGGCCATAATTCCCCTACAAGAAGGGCTAAGGCCTTTCAACAATACCATAAAATGGGAACAGACATACTGCTACTGCAGGAGACGCACTTTTCACAGACTTCTGCCCCTAAATATTTAAATGCAAGATACCCTACGGTCTGTCAAATGGACCTGATAAAAAATGGGGAGTAGCTATATGTATCGCTAAAAAGATTTCTTTCAAACCCACTAACATTATAAAGGATAAAGAAGGCCGCTATATCATGGTAACAGGGAAAATTAACAAAAGCGTAATCACTTTGCTCTCCTATTACGCTCCCAACACAGGTCGAACACACTTCCTTCGCTCAGTGCTAACAGTGATTATGCCCCATGTGGTGGGACATGTAACTTTGGGGGGGGGGGGGGGGGTAGCAGCACCTAGACCAAATCTTAGATAAATCTGACCCTAGGAAGACAGTCCTAAAACACACCCCAAAACATAGTGGGGGAATAGCACGCCTATTACACAGCTACGATTTGATCGATTTAAATGGAGAGATGCCCATCCCACCACTAGGGACTACACATTTTACTCCCACGTGAACAAAACATATTCTCGGATCGATCACTTATTCACATTATCCCCTCTGCTTTCGTATATTTCGTTGGCTAAAATACTCCCTATGGCATGGTCTGGCCATTCCTCAATCCAAGTTACATTAGTGAACCTATAGTCTAAACCACAACCATCGTCTTGGCGATTAAACAAGTCCACACTAAATGACCCTATTATTGCCAAAGAAGTTGAAACGGCTCTCCAACACTTCTTTCAAGACAATTCGACCCCCCCCCCCCCCCCCCGACCTCCTCCCCAATCATGATTTGGGCGGCCAATAAGGCCACCATTTGCCGCAAACTAATACAATTAGCCTCCAGAGTTAAACAAGCTCGAGAACAAACAATCAGTCAACAAAATGAGGAGCTGCTCCACCTCGTGCGCAAACAAAGAGCCAAACAGAATCTTGATCTTAGAGACCAGATTGATGCAGCCTGTACGGCCCTGAATTTGAGCATCACCACAAAAGCAGAAAAATACATTAGATGGTCCAGGCACCGATACTATACCATGGGAGATAAACCCAATAAACTTTTAGCAAGGAAACTCCCAGACCATTTACTTCTGCTTTACCTAAATTGTGATTGTAGAACGCCCAGGCAACCCAGAATCCTCAGTTAATACTATATGAATTCTTCACTTTTTATTCCAAACTATATACAGTGGGGCAAAAAAGTATTTAGTCAGCCACCAATTGTGCAAGTTCTCCCACTTAAAAAGATGAGAGAGCCCTGTAATTGTCATCATAGGTATACCTCAACTATGAGAGACAAAATGTGGAAACAAATCCAGACAATCACATGTCTGATTTGGAAAGAATTTATTTGCAAATTATGGTGGAAAATAAGTATTTGGTCACCTACAAACAAGCAAGATTTCTGGCTCTCACAGACCTGTATCTTCTTCTTTAAGAGGCTCCTCTTCCCTCCACTCATTACCTGTATTAATAGCACCTGTTTGAACTTGTTATCAGTATAAAAGACACCTGTCCACAACCTCAAACAGTCACACTCCAAACTCCACTATGTTGAAGACCAAAGAGCTGTTGAAGGACACCAGAAACAAAATTATAGACCTGCACCAGGCTGGGAAGACTGAATCTGCAATAGGCAAGCAGCTTGGTGTGAAGAAATCAACTGTGGGAGCAATAATTAGAAAATGGAAGACATACAAGACCACTGATAATCTCCCTCGATCTGGGGCTCCAAGCAAGATCTCACCCCGTGGGGTCAAAATGATCACATTAACGATGAGCAAAAATCCCAGAACCACATGGGGGGACCCAGTGAATGACCTGCAGAGCTGTCACCAACGTAACAAGGGCTACCATCAGTAACACACTACCCCGCCAGGGACTCCGATCCTGCAGTGCCAGACGTGTCCCCCTGCTTAAGCCAGTCTATGTCTGGGCCCGTTTGAGGTTTGCTAGAGAGCATTTGGATGATCCAGAAGAGGATTGGGAGAATGTCATATGATCAGATGAAATCAAAGTAGAACTGTTTGGTTGTTTGAAACAGAACTCGTCGTGTTTGGAGGAGAGAGAATGCTGAGTTGCAACCAAAGAACACCATACCTACTGTGAAGCATGGGGGTGGCAACATCATGCTTTCGGGCTGTTTCTCTGCAAAGGGAACAGGACGACTGATCCGTGTACATGAAAGAATGAATGGGGACATGTATCGGGAGATTTTGAGCGCAAACCTCCTCCCATCAGCAAGGGCATTGAAGATGAAACATGGCTGGGTCTTTCAGCATGACAATGATTCCAAACACACCGCAACGAAGGAGTCGATTCGTAAGAAGCATTTCAAGGTCCTGGAGTAGCCTAGCCAGTCTCCAGATCTCAACCCCATAGAAAACCTTTGGAGGGAGTTGAAAGTCCATGTTGCCCAGCGACAGCCCCAAAACATCACTGCTCTAGAGGAGATCTGCATGGAGGAATGGGCCAACATACCAGCAACAGTGTGTGACAACCTTGTGAAGACTTACAGAAAACGTTTGACCTCTGTCATTGCCAACAAAGGATATATAACAAAGTATTGAGATGAACTTTTGATATTGGCAAAATACTTATTTTCCACCATAATTTGCAAATAAATTCTTTCAAAAATCAGACAAATGTAATTGTCTCGATTTGTTTCCACATTTTGTCTCTCACAGTTGAGGTATACCTATGATGACAATTACAGGCTTCTCTCATCTTTTTAAGTGGGAGAACTTGCACAATTGGTGGCTGACTAAATACTTTTTTGAATCAAGTGAAAAATAATGAAGCTTGTTTAGCCACGTATATACTGTGTACTTTTTTGCCCCACTGTAACTCCCCTAACCCTCTCCACAAGGATAAGGTGTAGGAGTTCCTCCGCGATATCCCGCTCCCTACACTAGATCAAGATCATGTAGAGTTAATGGATGAAGTAGTAGCAGCTATTAAAACTCTAAACCCATCAAAGGCGCCAGGCCCGGATGGATTCTCTGGCCACTACTATCGCAAATACGCAGAGATTCTGACCCCACATATGTGCTCTTTTTTACAACTAATTAAGAAAGGGCTCCCTTTTACCACCAAACGAAAATAACGCCTTTATTCATGTTATACCCAAACCAAAGAAAGACCATGGGGACTGCGCAAATTACCGCCCAATGTCGTTAATAAATGTAGACCTCAAAATAATGACGAAGATCTTAGCTACTCGCATGAACACGTTCTTATCAAAGTACATCCACCCAGATCAGGTAGGGTTCGTTCCCAATAGGCAAGCCCCAGATCAGACCAGATGGATTATCGATATCATCATATCTGCTCTGAATTTGGGCTGGCAGAAGGAGGCCCTTACATACTTGGGTATCTTTTTAATCCCCACACTATATAAATGAAACTACCTCCACTGTTTAAAAAATAATCAGAGGATCTCAAAAGATGGTCAAACAACCCCCCTTCATGGTTCGGTCGATTGTACTCTGTTAAAATGACCATATTACCTAAGGTTCTATATCTGTTCCGGACTCTCCCAATAGCAATAGTTGGATCTGATCTAGGGACATTTCCGGCAAAACTGTTGGAATGTACATGGGGAAATAAAAGACCCAGGGTGAATAGACAAATGTTACACACACCAAAACTGCGGGGTGGCCTAGAAATGCCGGACCTGATCAAGTACTACCATGCAGCGCAACTGACTCGATTCCACA
This sequence comes from Lithobates clamitans, assembly GCA_037952925.1. NCBI lineage: Eukaryota > Metazoa > Chordata > Amphibia > Anura > Ranidae > Lithobates > Lithobates clamitans. The sequence goes on from JBBGZY010001526.1 coordinate 3,265,992, forward strand.
CACGACAGCCCAGACCACTCTGGATGACGATGGAGTCCTCCCTATATCCGAATAGGGAGATTAGTCACTTAATGTGGATGAAAGGGAAAGATAGACCGACAATACTACGTCCAACTCTATTTTTCTCTCTAAACCTATGAGACAGACTGTTAGCCACATATAAATTTAAATCCTCACACACCCCATTAGCTCCATTGTTTGTTTAATAATCCTTCATTCACCCCGGGTCTTCACCCTCATAATTGTACATTGGTGGACTAACAAGGGTCTGCTATGAATAGCGGATCTCTGTGACCATTTCCTAGCGACACTAAATCGCACTTCTGAACTAACCACATCCACCCCAATGGAACATTTTTGCAGGACCCTCGACAAACACACTGGCCACATATCAAAGATTTTACAATATTTTATCCTAGACTTCTTTAAAATTGTTTTACATGCAAAAAAGGGAGCAAGATATAGAAATCAACTTAGAAGTTGAAGAATGGAGCAAAATGACACAATGTGCAATTGTGCATCCAGGTCATATATCAGTACCTCGCTGATAGAGGCAAACTCTAAAGTCTTGATGCAGTGGTAAATGGTCCCAGCGAGGGTAGCAGCCTTTGTCCCGGGAGCCTCTCCACATTGCTTCAGGGGATGTACCATAGAGGGCACCATGTTCCACACAAAAGTGTGAAGGTTCTGGATACGAACATACAATTTCTTATATTCGTTGACCCAAGTGAATCTCACTAAATCACCTCTACAGGCACTGCTGGGACGCCCAGTGGAGGCGACATTAAAACATCTGAAGAGACTCGTTGCCTTCATATTTGTAGCAGCAAGAATATCTATTGCCAAATCTTGGAAGCCCCCTACGATCCCCTTTCAACTGCTAAAATCTAAACTATCATGGATAATGGTGAATGAACGCCTCTCGGCAATTCTAAATGATAAGGAAGCTTTGTTTGACAAAATATGGGACCCCTGGATTAAATACCTCTCAGCTATATAATGAGATGGGATTGGCTCGGGAGTAAATTTCTCCAGGTTCAGAGTGCACCCCCCTTCACTATCCTCTATTCTTCCCTCTATCATCTCTTTTCTCTCTCTCTCTCTCTCTCTCTCTCTCTCTCTTTTCTCTCAACTTGAATTTGTTTCTAAGGGCACATGGACCAATTATGGCCCCTGGGTCCATTAAGAAGTTATACTAGAAGGTTGCATCTAGTAGTGGTAACAAGGGGAGATGGGGTTCCTCCCCCCACGGTTCCCCATGCTGCATGTTGGAGTACGCCTGCGCACGACCTAGAAGTTGTTGTGTTTTTTTTTTTCTTCGGTTTAGGTTTGACCATACTATATAAATCTAAAATGAGGATGATGATACATACAGTATCTCACAAAAGTACACCCCTCACATTTTTGTAAATATTTTATTATAAATTTTTATGTGACAACACTGAAGAAATAATTCTTTGCTACAATGTAATGTAGTGTGTGTACAGCTTGTAAATTTTCTGTCCCCTCAAAATAACTCAACACACAGCCATTAATGTCTAAACACCGCTGGCAACAAAAGTGAGTACACCCCTAAATGAAAATGTCCAAATTGGGCCTAAAGTGTCAATATTTTGTGTGGCTACCTTTATTTTCCAGCACTGCCTTAACCCTCTTGGGCATGGAGTTCACCGGAGCTTTACAGGTTGCCACTGGAGTCCTCTTACACTCCTCCATAACGAGAGCTGGTGGATGTTAGATACCTTGCGCTCCTCCACCTTCCGTTTGAGGATGCCTCACAGATGCTCAATAGGGTTTAGGTCTGACCCCCCCCCCCCCCCACACACACACACACCCTTTCAACCTCTGCAGCAATGCTGGCAGCACTCATATGTCTTTTTCCCAAAGATAACCTCTGGATATGATGCTGAGCACGTGCACTCAACTTTTTTGGTCGACCATGGCGAGGCCTGTCCTGTTAAACCGCTGTATGGTCTTGCCACCGGGCTACAGCTCGGTTTCAGGGTGTTGGCAATTTTCTTATAGCCTAGGCCATCTTTATGTAGAGCAACAATTCTTTTTTTCAGATCCTCAGAGTTCTTTTCCATGAGGTGCCATGTTGAACTTCCAGTGACCAGTATGAAAGCGTGAGCGCTATAACACCAAATTTAACACGCCTGCTCCCCATTCACACCTGAGACCTTGTAACACTAACAAGTCACATGACACCGGGGAGGGAAAATGACTAATTGGGCCCAATCTGGACATTTTCACTTATGCCGTGTACACACGACAGGACTTTGATAGCAAAGGTCCAACGAAACGAATCCGTCGGACAGTTCAATCGTGTGTGGGCTTCATCGGACCTTTTCTGTCAAAAAATCTGACGGACTTTAGAAATAGAACATGTTTCAAATCTTTCCGATGGACTCGAGTCCTATCGAATAATCAGTTCGTCTGTATGCTAGTCCGACGGACTAAAAATGACGCTAGGGCAGCTACTGGCTATGAACTTTCTAATTCTAGTCCGGTCATATGTCATCACGTTTGAATCAGTCGGACTTTGGTGTGATCGTGTGTAGGCAAGTCCGTTTCGTTGGAACTCCGTCAGATCTCCGTCAAAGTCCTTTGGCGTTCAGTCCATCAAAGTCTGCTCGTGTGTACGCGGCATTAGGGGCGTACTCACTTTTGTTGCCAGCGGTTTAGACATTAATGGCTGTGTGTCTAGTTATTTTGAGGGGACAGCAAATTTTCACTGTTTCACAAACTGTACACTCACTACTTTCCATTGTAGCAAAGTGTAATTTCTTCAGTGTTGTCACATGAAAAGATGTAATAAAATATTTACAAAAATGTGAAGGGTGTACTCACTTTTGTTGGATACTGTAAAACCTCACATAAATTTAAGATAATTTGTGATGTAACCGAATCATGATTTGTTAAATGTACAATTACTTCCTACTATGATGGTAAATGATGATCTTGTACTTGTTAAATTTTCTGAATAAAAATATTGGAAAATGAAATGCGACATCTAGGCCTTTAACATGGACCCCGGGCCTAGAGTCCCAAAGCCTGTGTGTCTAGGGGAGACATTGACTTGAATCCAAGATAACATTACTCCAAGGGTCCCCAGGCATACACCTCACAAAGAGTAGAGTTCCCTTAAAAGCCGGGGCCCATAGTCAGTAGGCAAGAGGCTAGCCTGCAGTCCCCACCAAAAGCCTCTGTCCCAGGTGAGTCTGTCACAGAGCTGAACTGGATAACTTAGTCTGCTGCAGGTCTTTCACTCATCAAACCACATTTCTACTATCCATACACGGTTATTAAACCCTTTCATTTCCTGTGACACTCCATTTACTGATTGCTTGCTGGGGTGGCTTGGAGGGTACACAAGAGGTGCAGGCCTTTGCCTGAAAAGCAACATGGAAAGATTTTCCTAAAGTCAGATAATTTTTATTCTATCAAATTTCACCTAGAAGCTAATTTTGCCAAGATGTTGTGAAAGATGAAATTGGTATCAGCCTGCTTTCTAATGCCCTGTACACACGGTCGGATTTTCCGATGGAAAATGTGTGATAGGACCTTGTTGTCGGAAATTCCGACCGTGTGTGGGCTCCATCACACATTTTCCATCTGATTTTCCGACACACAAAGTTTGAGAGCAGGCTATAAAATTGTCTGACAACAAAATCCGTTGTCGGAAATTCCGATCATGTGTACACAAATCCGACGCACAAAGTGCCACGCATGCTCAGATTAAATAAAGAGATGAAAGCTATTGGCTACTGCCCCGTTTATAGTCCCGAAGTACGTGTTTTACATCACCGCGTTCAGAATGATCATATTTTCTGACAACATCTTGCAAGGCTTATTTGCTTTTATCTTTCAGTACGTGCGGAGAGGCAGAATCTACAGGAAGAGCTGGAGAAGAAGCAAGGTAAAGAAACTGGAGTAAGATGTTGGAATTTAATTCCTCAAGTAACTGGCAACCAGTAGAAGGATTGACAGAGAGAAGTACAATCCTGGCCAGAAGTTTGAAGAAAGACACAAATATACATTTTCATAAAGTCTGCTGCTTCAGTGTTTTGTCAGATGTTACTATGGTATACTGAAATATAATTACAAGCATTTCATAAGTGTCAAAAGCGTTTATTAAATAATTACATTAAGTTTATGCAGAGTCAACATCTGCAGTGTTGACCCTTCTTTTTCATGACCTCTGCAATTCGCCCTGGCATACTGTCAATCAACTTCTGGGCCACATCCTGACTGGCAGCCTATTCTTGCATAATCAATGCTTGGAGGTTGCCAGAATTTGTGGGGGTTTTTTTTGTTCACCCGCCTCTTGAGGATTGACCACGTTCTCAGTGTCTATGGTCTGGGGAGTGTCCTGGCCATGGACCCAAAATTTCAACGTTTTGTTCCCCAAGCCACTAAGATGTCACTTCATCATCATGCTGGAAAAGCATTGTTCGTCACCAAACCGTTCTTGGATGGTTGGGCAAAGTTGGATGTTTTTGGACCATTCTTTATTCATTCGTGTTCTTAGCCAAGGGAGTGGGCACACTCACAATTTTTCCTGAGAAGCAACCCCACACATGAATGGTCTCAGTATGCTTTACTGTTGGCATGACACAGGACTGATGGTAGCGCTCACCTTTTCTTCTCCAGACAAGTTTTTTTCCAGATGCCCCAAACAATCGGAAAAGAGAAAATGACTTTACCCCAGTCCTCAGCAGTCCACTCCCTGTACCTTTTGCAGAATCAGTCTGTCCCTGATGTTTTTCCTGGACAGAAGTGGCTTCTTTGTTGCCCTTCTTGACACCAGGCCATCCTCCAAAAGTCTGCGCCTCACTGTGTGTGCAGATGCACTCACACCTGTCTGCTGCCATTCCCGAGCAAGATCTACACTGGTGGTTCCCCGATCCCGCAGCGGAATCAACTGTAGGAGACGGTCCTGATGCTTGCTGGACTTTTTGGGCACCTTGAAGCCTTTTTCACATATGCAGTGGAAATGTTTTTATTGGGATTAAGTTAATTTTCATGACAAGGGACTTTGCAATTAATTGCAATTCATCTGATCACTCTTCATAACATTCTGGAATATGTGCAAATTGCCATCATAAAAACTGAGGCAGCAGATTTTGTGAAAATGTTATATTTTTTAACTTTTTTTTTCCATACTGTGACCAGAGCACTGCATTGTTACCATGGTGACACTGTACTCTTCGTGGGAGGTGATCAGGATTTTTTTTTTTTATTACTATGATTGCTTACAACAGTGATCATCACTGTTATAAGCAATCATTTTTATGAATGGTATCCATTCATGTGCCATTATGTACATTTGTAAAAGTTGTGATTTGGCCACAGCTATCACATGGTACAATCAGCCCTGTCTGTATCATGTGATCACTGTGACTAATCACAGGGATGACAATAGTACACAATGAATGTCTATGAATGAAATCCGTTCATTGTGTACATTTTACATGTGATTGCTGTGATTAATCACAGTGATCACTTTGTACCAGTGCTGGGTACAACAAGCTGTCATCTGCTGTGTCTGGTAGACCGTGGGTGAAAGATCGAGTCGCAGCGTGGCGTCTAGAGTGTGCAAGAGACGTGTCTGGAGGATGTCTAATGACTTCCACCCAGGATAACAGTGTTCCCGCTCGGGTGTCATTTTACTATAATCTAGGCAGGAGTTAGTAAAGAAAAAAATAGTGATAGCTGGAAATGTTTAACATTGGACAGAGTCGGCAGCACAGTGGCTAAATGGTTAGTACTGCTATCTGGCAGCATTAGGGTCATTGGTTCGAATCCTAACCTACAGCACTACCTGCACAGAGTTTGCATATTCATCCTGTGACTGCATGGTTTTCCTCTCACACTCCAAAGACATGCTGGTAGATTAATTGGCTCCTTTCTAAATTGGCCTTAGTATGTGTATATATGAATGTGAGCTAGGGACCTTGAATTGTAAGCTTCCTAAAGAGGAGATTCAGTCTAAGCAAAAAAAAAAATTAAGTCAGCTGCACTTTGTAAATGGTCCTGTAGTCTTCTGGGTCCATTGACGTGTCCTAGAAGACTGCAGGGAGGGGGGAAGGAGAACTTCCGCTCAAATCGCCTATACGATTAAAGTGGGAGCGGGTACCTGCCAAGACTAGGTACCCCCCCCCAAAAAAAATTTAATTGATTTAATTGAAGGGGAGGAGGACTTACTCAAGCCTAAACAAGAACAGCACTGTGCATGATTAGTGGATGCAGGCAGGTTGGGGCTGTCCCAGCAGGCATTTTGTCCTATAGCTATAGGAGCTCCTTTTGTATACAGATCACCCACAGCAGCCATTACAATTTGGAAAAAGTAGGGAAGAAACAGCAAAATGAAGATTGTTAAAAAGATTGCTACAACATGATCTACCAGTGTGCACATCTAATACAGGCAGAACATGTAAAGATAACCCCACTTTTTAATTTGCTTTTTGAATTAATCTTAAAGTGGCTCTAAATGCTAAACTTTTTTTTTACCTTGATGCATTCATTCTTTGCATTACGGTAAAATGCCTCCCATGTTAATTCCCCCCAACCCTCCCTAAAAATGTACCATCGAGTCCTACCTCGATCCAGCACTGTGCCCAAAAGCTGCAGGCTGCTCTCTTTTTCTTTACAGGCTCAGAGAGCAGTGGGAGCCATTGGCTCCTGCTGCTGTAAATAAAAGTTTGCAAGCAGTGAGTGGGGGGGCAAGCGCACACAGCCTGATTCGAGTCTGCACATGTGCCCCCATAGCAAGTGAATTGATGGGAGAAGGAGCTGAGTGCCAGTGGGGAACCCCCAAAAACCATTGCACAAAGCAAGTAAGACATGTTTATTATTTCAATAAAAAAAATAAAGCTTCACACTTGTGAGGGTGGTTGCGGGTGAAGGATAGCGTGTAAATCACACCTGTTCCTGCAACCAAACCATGCTGCTCTTTTGCAGATGTGCCGGGCTGCCATTCAATCTTAAAGTGGAGGGCCACCCTAAGTGCCGGTTCACACAGGAGCGACTTGTCAGGCGACCTAGCCGCCTGACAAGTCGCCTCCTTTTCTGTACTACGGAACCGTTCTAATAGGAGCGACGCAAGTCGCTCCGACTTAGAAAAAGGTTCCTGTAGTATTGGGCGACTTCAGGCGACTTGCATTGACTTCTATACAGAAGTCGTTTTGCAAGTCGCCGCTGAAGTCGTGTGCAGGTCGCCTCACCGAGTCGTGCCGCCCCTGTGTGAACCGGCACTAAAATAGAAAATAGCATGAAAAATCTTTTTTAAAAAAATAAAAAAATTTGAAAAAAAAATTTTTTTTTTAAACTTACCTGAACCCTTGTTGCTAGGCAGTCTTCCTAATCTGCCTCTATCTATTCCGCGGCGTGTTCTGCTCCTAGCTGAGCGGCCCTGTTGCCTTCTGGGAACTGTGTGTGTTCCCAGAAAACCATGGGGCCATTCACAGATCGCCGCGCCGCTCGCGCATGCGCAGCAGGAAACTGGCAGTGAAGCCGCAAGGCTCCACTGCCTGTTTCCCTTACTTAGGATGGCGGTGCCGGGACCCGAGAGCCAAGGAACGGGTCGGCCTCGGGCGGCGGACATCGTGGGCACCCAGGACAGGTAAGTCTACTTATGTAAAGTCAGCAGCTACAGTGTTTGTAGCTGCTGACTTAAAAAAAAATTTATAATGGCCGGAATCCCGCTTTAATGACATCGCTACACATTTCCCTGCACCAAAAAAAGTGCCCTTTTCCTGCATGAAACACAGCAGCCTATTCAAAGCTGTGAACCTAACCTTACAATCATATTTTTCTTGTGTTATTTAAAATATCTTTTCAGAATCTGTCCAAGTTCTGAAGTTGAGATATGACAGCTACCTGGAAAAGGAGAAAAGGTGAGTGGACCATATATTGTTTATCATTCAATATCCAGCAGATTTGAATATCTTAAAAGCTCCATTAAAGTGATTGTAAAGTCTCAGTTTTTTTTTTCTATTAAAATAACAAACCTGTTATACTTGCCTACCATGTGCAGTTGTTTTGCACAGAGCAGCCTGGATCCTCCTTTTCTTGGGTCCCTGGCTGCAGATCCTGGCCCCTCCTTCCTGTTGAGTGCCCCCACAGTGCAGACACCCGAGCTGAGCTGCAGTTCCGTGTATCCATTCAGACATGGAGCTGCGGTTCTGCCCTGCCCCCTCTATCTCCTGATTGGCTCATGCTGTTGTCAAACTAATTTAGCCAATGGTGCCGCTGTTGTGTCTCAGCCAATCAGGAGAGAGAGTCCTAGACGGCCGAGGCACACGTGGACATTGCTGGATAGAGATGGGGCTCAGGTAAGTATTAGGGGGGCTTGGAGGGGGCTGCTGCACACAGAAGGCTTTTTATCTTAATGCATTAAGATAAAAAAACCTTTTGACTTTACAACCACTTTAAATCCAAAAACACAAATATATTAAGCACTTGACCACTGGGCACTTAATCCCCCTTAATAACCAGACCAATTTTCAGCTTTCAGTGCTCTCACATTTTGAATGACAAATACTCAGTCATGCAACACTGTACCTATATGAAATTTTTGTCCTTTTTTTTCACACATAGAGCTTTCTTTTGGTCGAATTTAATCACTGCTGGGTTCTATATTTTTTGCAGGCATCATTCAGATATCCCCGTACAAAGTCAAGGACGTCGTTATAAGTGGTTAAAACGCATTTTTTTTTAACACAAAGTTGTCCATTTATACAATATTTCTAACACATAGCATGTACATACCAAAAATGACACCCCAAAATAGATTCTCCTACTCCTCCTGAGTACGGCGATACCACATGTTTGAGACTTCCAGAGCCTGGCCACATACAGAGGCCGAGTACAGCCGAGCATGGCTGAGCATGGCTAAGCATGGCTGCGCATGGCTGGGTATGGCTGAGTATGGCAGGGTATTGCAGGTTATGGCAGAGTATGGCTGGGTATCACCGAGTATTGCAGAGTATAACTGGGTATTGCAGAGTATGGCTGGGTATCACCGAGTATTGCAGAGTATGGCTGGGTATTGCAGAGTATGGCTGGGTATTGCAGAGTATGGCAAAGTATGCCAGGGTATGCCAGGGTATGGCAGGGTATGGCTGGGTATGGCAGGGCATTGCTGAGCATGGAGGGATGTGACTGCATTTGTCACAGAGCAGCGCTGTGGGCACTACACATCCAGCCCACAGCGCTGCTGCCATCCGATCCCTACCCCTCTGTACCGATCGGTACAGATCATGTCATGATGCCAGTTTTTTTACATGTGATCGCTCCGTCATTTGACGGAGCGATCACATGGTAAACGGCCACGATCAGCGGTCACGGATGTTCTTGGGTGCGCGCGAGAGCGGGATTCTGGGAGGACGTCACTGTACGCCCTCCCAGAGTTAAGCAATCGCCCTGTAGCCGTCATTCGGCTATGGGCCAGTTGCTAAGTGGTTAAACTGCAGCTCACTGATTCTTAGATGTGGTGGCTGCCTTCGTTTTTTTTTTTTTTTCACGTGTTGATCCAACCAGTAAGTCCTTTATTTTTAAACTTCCTTCAAACTGGATTTAAAGATGCAAATACTGGTGCCGATCTTCAGCCATTTTTATTGCATGGGTGTGCAGCCATCCCCATACACTGGCACTGTACTGAAATTTAAAGTGAGCTGTGTATTCACAGCTCAGGGAATATTCCACAGAGGATTTTAAACAGGAACATGAGAGAACTTTATTGCAGAAGAGGCATTGCATGTCTCTTCTCCAATAAAACGTCTGCCTGTTTGCAATTTTTTACTTTTCACATTGAGCTCAGCTGTAACAGACCAAGATGTCCAGCAAAAGTGGCATTAGAGGGTTGCAACAAACCATATAACATTGACAAAGGTGCTTACAATTGTCAGCTTTTATTTGTTTATGTAAAATCTTTGTAGCCAGGGTCGGCTATTATACCTATAATCTAGAGACATTTTCCGTGTTGTTAATGTGGGGTTGGCACCCTCTAGTGTTTGCCGGACTGTATGTGTTAATTTCCTTTTCCTGTGTGAGGATTTAGAGCAAAGCATCATGGGATGTGTAGTCAGAATGCTGAAGTGACTGTGCCAGCTGTGCCAGCAGGACTGACATAGTTGCAGACATTAAAAAAAATATATAGGGACACTTTTTTAGCCTGTAGGCGGAGCGTTATAATTGGGGGGTGGGGCATTCCTTTGTTGGCGTGGCATAGCGGGAAAAGAAAAATGCGGCACAAGAAGCATGCCGTGGGCAAAAATGGGTGTGGTTTCAGTGAAATGTTTGGCGTGGCTTAAAGGGGCGTGGCTCAAAGAGGGTGTGGTTAGAGTCTGAGATGAACGAGGGATGGAGAGAGAGAGAGAGGGATGGAGGGACAGCAGGCCCAGATCCTACACGACAATAGAAAGTTTAACAATCAGCAGATAAAGATACTCCAAACACCTGGTGTTAGCGCTTCAATCATCCACCATGGTTGTTATGGTGTCAGGATGATTGAAGAGTATTATTTCTATTATTACATTGTAATATAAAATGAAATATTTCAACTCACCATAATGCAGAATCAGTGGGAGCCCTGAGCGTATCACCTGCCACGTTGCCTACCACCAGATGCCATCAGGTGACCCCAGCGAAGTTCCTCCTTGCATCATGTGGCCCCAGTGGCGGAGCCCCTCCTTGCATCAGGTGGCCCCCCGCGGTGGAGCCCCTCCTTGCATCAGGTGGCCCCCAGCGGCGGAGCCCCTCCTTGCATCATGGTCCTTGCGGCCATATTTTTGTAGCCCGTCGGCCGTTTTCGTCTTAAACATTTCCGATTTTCCCGGGACAAAGGTCAAATCCCGGGAATTTAATCGGAATGAGCTCTGAACGGGACGAGGGTCCCAAAATCGGGATTGTCCCGGGAAAATCGGGACTGTTGGCAAGTATGGACTGACCTGAACTACAAAGAACAGAACGCCGAGTAAGCAGAACAGACTGCTGGGAAAGGATATAAAAGGGTCTGACGTGGCCTAGATCAGCCTCTCTGGACACCGTTTTGACTCTGCCAGCAGGAGGTCTGTGTGACAGTGAGTTGATGATTCGTGAACTACACAGCGGGGAGCCGGACAGCTATACCCAGAGGGATCTCTGCGGACAGCATTGCTTCTTCAGTGCAGTGGACCGGAGGGTGTTCCAGGTCATCCAGAGGCGCCCGCAATTCAGATTCCCGTGGGCTGCAGCGTGGCACGGCGGACGCCATTATCCAGAGCCAAGATACAGAGAGAGATTTCCGGCTGGAATCTTCTCATCATCTGCATCATTGCCAAACTCATCTGAGTTCCAGAGTGGTGAGCGGGCATAGCCCATGTTATAGTTAAGGACACTGCTGTTAGATATCATTTACACAGTTGGTGGTACTTGTAGTCCCACAGAAGTTAAATCCTATGTTATAACGAACACAGCAAGCAGATACCTATGCCCAGTCCACATTATTGATTCCAGTAGCCATATTGGATGACCCCTTTAGGATCATAAAAGAAGGAAGTTATAATACTACAAGCATAAATCGAAGTTTCACCAAATTTGCTGCACTTTGCCAACAACATAAAGAGGGTAGCTGAAGATATCTGGATTTCAAGGAATACCCTTTTATCACCCTTTTTCCTTCATCTGCCCTAATTGCATTGAACTGCTAAAGGGAGCCATCCTATTTAAGTGTAATATTTTTCATACTGTTTCTCCATATTGTGCAGGATTTACTGGCCTGTGAGTTGAGGGGGAAGAAGGGAGAAATCTGACACATAAGATATAGGGGGTTATTTACTAAAGGCAAATCCACTTTGCACTGCAAGTGCACTTGAAAGTGCACTGAAGTAAAGTCGCTGAAGATCCGAGAGGAACATGCAAGGAAAATTAAAAAACAGCTTTTTAGCTTGCACATGATTGGATAATAAAATCAGCAGACCTTCCACTCATTTCAGATCTACCTCTTAGATTTAGAGCGACTGCACTTCCAAGTGCACTTTCAAGTGCACTTGCAGTGCAAAGTGGATTTGCCTTAAATAAATAACCCCCACAGTGTCAGTTATCTACTCTCCTGTTAACCTGTTCACATAGGTTTCTGTGATTGGGTTAATATTTGTGTTCATTTACAATCAAGGGAACTTTGCACCATTCTATTGTTTTTTTTTTAAATACGTTTAGATAAAATAGCGGTGTGTGCAGGAGTGTTTCTTACTAACTGACAAAGTTGAGGTATTTAAAATGTATGTATCTTGTGTTTTGACAATACAGTAAACATATTTGAACTGTTTCTTTAATACTGTGTGAGTCTCTATTTACTACTACAGCTGGTGAGATGACGGAACCCAGGGTGTCAGAGGTAAGGGAGGATTTGCAGAGTCGAGGTGACCAATGGGGTACAGAGTCTATTAGCAGCCCTTACGGGGTACTGCTACATTTGGGGGTCCCACCGAGATACCCCATCTGGGACGCTTGAGCAAGTCAGGTGACGTGTCCAGGTTAGAAGAAAATATGGACCCGGTCACCGCCACTTACTGGGGCCAAGAACATGGGAGCCGGTTGGAGCACAGTTCTGAAACTGCCAGGAGTCCGGTGGTTCGACAAGGAGGTGCGACAGTTGATGAGGAAGGATGTCCCAGAACAGGGGTCTTACCTTTTAGACTTAAAATAGGAGTATGATGACGATTGCATGTATGTTCTCTTGGAGTGGAGGGAGAGTGTCGTAAGTCTGGTGGCGGAAGGTCTTGATGGTCAAGTAATCCCATTGCAGTTGACAGGTGATCTGGATGAAGACCCATCCCAGTTGCAACAAGGAAGTCCGTTTGCAGACTGCTCAGTCGTAGGTAGTCCAATAGCTGGAATGCCCCCTGCATCATTCTACACAGACATGAGTCGATTGGTTGAGAGCCTGATAAAGAGTCATGCCATCACTGCTAATCAGGGGAATCGGAGGTTGAAATTTTTCTCGGGACGTGTTCCCATCCCAGAAGGCAAGGAACAGTTTGACAGTTGGATGGATCAAGCCATGCATGCAATAGAAGATTGGAATGTGTCTGAAGCCGTAAAGAGACAACAGATCAGTGAAAGTCTTCAGAGTCCAGCAGCGGATGTCATTCGAAGTCTTAAAAGAGGAAAACCAGACTGGGAGGCTATGGACTACATTGAGGCTCTGTGTGCTGTCTATGGAAGAATGGAGAAACTACCAGATTTAATGTACGAATTTGAACATAATCACCAGTGGTGAGGAGAGAGGTTATCTGACTATTTTGTTCGGGTGGATCTAATCCTGCATCAAATTATTCTGAAAAAGGGTATTGATCCTTGGGAAGCGGACAGAGCCAGGTTGGAAATAATTCTGCAAGGGGCTAGGCCCAACCAACCAATTGTGCTTCGACTACTATTGAAAGGAACACGAGAGGCCCCTACTTACCCAGAGTTGATGAAGTTGGTGAGGGAAGAAGAAGTCCTTGATGGATGAGAAAAATCAAAGGCTTGGCTTGTGGCAAAGACCCCTCAGAAGGCAGAGAAGGTCGCAGCCCAGTCAGCTTGAGTGGACACCAGTGTGCCGGAAAGTGACGAGGAATCCGAGTGGGGGAAGTGCCGCAAGACTCCTATGGCACAATCTACACCCAAAGTTACTCCATGTAAGTCACCAGATAAAGAGCCCAAGTTCAGGAGTAGGTGCAACAAGCTTTACTTCATCTTATGGAGGCTCAAGCCAAAGCACAGGCCAAAAGAGCAGGTGTCCAGAAGTGTTTCAAGTGTGGGGAGCCAGGGCATTTCAAGGCGAAGTGTCTGCAGAAGGAAGGAAGTGTCGAGTTGTTGGCGGAGCTTGTGAAGATATTACAAAGACTGTTCCTAGATCAGAAGACGGAAAACTATCAGGGGTCTCAGTGAAGGAGACAGCTGGGAACCCTGACAAGAAACAGAGCTCCAGAACTGTAAGAAGGAGGGTCAGAAAGAGGCCTCAGAAGAAGGGCCTGGCATCGACACCTTCATTACCCTCGCAGCCAAGTAACCCGTCACCGGGGTCAGGGACCCTGGCACAGAGGGTCAGTGCTTTGTCACCACCTAGGACCACTGTTAGGTCCTCTCAGAATACACCAAAGAGAGATTGCAAACCCAAATCTACTAGGAAACAACCTAGAGAACTTCCCAGAGAAATTAGTGGGCCATCCCCAATTGTGTCCGTACAAATAGAGGGTATTTACACAAGGGCCTTGTTTGACACTGGGACCCAAGTCACGCTCTTATATCGAGACTTCTATGAAAAGTACCTGAGCCACCTTCCTCTACGCAAGCTTGAAGAACTGGAAATCTGGGGAATTGGAACCGCCAAATGCCCATATGATGGGTACATCCCTATTCAGTGATCCTTCGGACCAGCAGCTGTCGGGAAGGTGGAGGCCTTTGACACTCTGGCGGTCGTGTGTCCCAGGCCACCCGGGGCCAGACGGAATTCAATACTGATTGGGACAAACACCGACCTGGTAAAGAGACTGTTGTCGTCGGTATTGGGAGAAGATGGTTCTCTCAGTTACTGAAGGCCTGTCGGCGTGTGGCAAGAGAGAAGATCGCCCCTGTTGATGGGGTGGGACGCTTGTGGAAGTTAGAAGCCAGGGAGAGAGTTTTGCAGCCAGGAGAAGTTGCTTGTGTGAAAGCCAAGCCAAAGTCAACCTGGCTTGGGACTAACCGGGCCCCTTTGTTGTGTTGGAAACTGATGAACAAGCTAGAGTTGTTGGAATAGAGATGGTTCCTGAATTGGTCCCCATCAGGGACCGGTCCTGAACTGAAAAAAGTGCCAATTAGTCTTCGGAATGTTACAGACCATCCATTACGTTGGGTGGACGAATGTTGGTGGGGCAAGTGAGTGCAGCTACCCCTGTGTTTCATGAAGAGACCACTGGTCAAGAGGATTGTCAGCAGATGCGGAAGGAGTACCAGGGTTTTGCTGAAATATTACCCCCTGTATGGCAGCAAGGAATGAAGTCACAATTAATGAGATGGTAGAAGAGTTTTTCGAAGCATGATTTTGATGTAGGATGTGCACCAAATTCTACAAAACAAGTTTGTTGCGCTAATAAAAAATAGAAAAAATAATAAGTGAAGCTGTTGACATAATATTGTTGGGTGCAATAATAAAAATATGGTGTAGTGCTATTCAGAACGTGGTGATAAACAAAATGTTCATATAACATGTAATCAATAATATGAAAATTCCAGGTTGATCAAAACAAAGTCCATCAATGGAGGATTTTGATAAGATGGAGAAGAAAGGACCTGTCACCAGCACCCTAAAAAACTGACCCTTACCGTCAGTGTATGGGTTATACACAAAAATAATTGCGTTAGTAGGTTGCATCCACAGTTTCCTCACATTCAACAAAAGCTCCACTGATTGCCTAGAGGTCCTCCCACTGACCGAACAGGAAATATACAAGCTTAATCTCAGGATAGCTTTGGCAAAAAAGGTGTACTCCAGAGGTATAGCGCAGTAGTCACATATGCAGTGGAATAAAAAGAACACCCTCATTGCGCAGACATCCAAAGCAAAACAACTTTAATCTTTAAAGCTACAAGTAAAAACTCACATGTTATAAATGTGATACAAGCAGAAGAGGAAAGCGACCAGCGCTTCCTACCAATAAGATGGCCACTTCTCCGTCCTCTCCAATATGGGAAGACATTTGAAGAACATGAAGCTCGGTTAGAGAAGGTTTTTTTCATGACTCCATGAAGAAGGATTTAAGCTGTCTTTGGAGAAGTATCAGTTCTACAGAACCTCTGTCACACATATGGGTCATGTTGTCTCCGCCGGAGGGGTTGCCACAGACCCGCAGAAGTTGGAGGCTGTTACCACATGGCCCACGCCAAGGACTGTGACTGAACTAAGATCTTTCTTTGGGTTCTGCTCTTATTATCGGCGGTTTGTGCAAACTTCGCCAAGATTGCTCGGCCCCTCAATGAACTGTTACAAGTGGCCACGGGAGAAGGAGAGGATGAAGTCAAGGCGAAGAAGTTTGGTGGTCGCAGGAAAAGAGAGTCAGTACCGGATCAAAGGACTCCTCCTTATGCCAATCCTGGCAAGCCCTATGAACCTCATGTGGACGCCAGTAGAGATGGCCTAGGAGGGGTTCTCTATCAAGAGCAGGGCGGTGGTCTCAGACCCGTGGCCTATGTGAGTCGTAGCCTTACCCCATCTGAAAGAAACTACCCTGTTCATAAGCCGGAGTTCCTGGTTCTTAAGTGGACAGTGGTAGACAAACTGAAGGATTACTTGTATGGAGCTGAGTTTGTAGTAAAGACGGATAATAATCCCTTGACCTACCTCCTGACCTCAGTCAAATCGGATGCGACAGGGCAGAGATGCCTGGCAGACTTGGCTGGATTCAAATTCAGTTTAAAGTGCTGACCTGGGGCAAGAAATCGAGATGCAGATGCCTTATCTCGCAGGCCTCATAGGAGGGAAGAAGAGTTAGGGGATTGGGCCTATGTGACTGCAAAAGGTGTGCAGGCCTTGTATCAAGGCATAACCCAGAAGATTAAAGGGGGTGTTGCTTCTGAGTCTATCGGAGTTCACTCTTCAATGCCATTTGGCTATTCAAGCCCTGAACAAGCAGGACCCCGAATTATTGTTGAAAAGCCCTGTGAATGGAGCGAAGTTCTACATGGGAAATGGAACAGATTGCAGTTAAGGGATGGAGTGTTGTATAGGCAAGGTCCTTCAGAAGACGGAGAAGAGAAATGGCAGTTATTCCTTCCTGAGAAACATTGTTCAACCATTCTGACCTCTTTGCATGATGATCATGGGAATTTAGGAACAGAAAGGACTTTACGCCTAATCAGAGATGGGTTCTACTGGCCTAAAATGAGAGGAGAGGGTGTCAGACTTTACTTACCAGACCAGTGAGTCTGTTTAGGCAGAGGGTGGTCTCCCGTACGTATCCTACTCTCAGGCCCTGGTAGAATGGACAGGAGGCACGGGAGTATGGAATGGTAAGAGAGCCTGGTGAGGGATCCAGGTGCTGGAGGGAAGAAGATCTTCAAGCAGCGGGTGGTATACTGGAACACAGGCAAGCAGATGCTGAGCAGGAGCAGAGGGGGTTGGACAAGGCACAGGCAGAGTTCGGCAACAGGCAGGCAACACGGCACAGTAGGAGCAGGCAGAAGCAGGGTCAAACAAGCCGAGGTCAGGTACAGGGAGCAAACAGCAGAATATCAGGGGCAAGCCAGGTCGTCAGGAGATCTTGGAAACACAGGAACGCAGGAACAGGCGAAGGGAACTATGGAACCGGGAGCTGTTGATCAGGCAGCACCGGGCAGAGTGCAGAGCAGACCTAAATAGGTCGATTGGCGCCAAACGCCGCGCACGCCGATGCACACCCGAGCGGCCAACACCGCGGCCAACAAGGTAACCTCTCTGACAGTGCCCCCTCCTTAAAGGCAGTCTCCGGATGCCCAGTTGAGCCAGTCTGGGGGCATGGGCATTTTTGAATGCTTGTAAAAGTTCCTGGGCATGCAAATTGCTCTCTGGTTCCCAGGAGTTGTCCTCCGGTCCATACCCCTTCCACTTGATGAGATACTGAATTCTGTTGTTCCTCCTCCTGCAATCCAAGATTGCTTCAACTTTGAATTCCTCTTCGTTGTCAATTATGATAGGTTTAGGTGGGCCAGTACTACGGCCAGTAAAGGGATTTGGAATAGTAGGCTTCAATAGGGACACATGAAAGACCGGATGCACCCTTAGAGAATCAGGCAGATCAAGTTCATACGTAACGTCATTTATCTTCCTCTTTACCGAGAAGGGACCCATAAATTTAGGACCCAATTTCCTTGAGGGACAGGCCATTTTCAAGTTTATAGTGGACAACCACACTTGGTTGCCGGGTTCTAGTATAAGCTCTCCACGCCTTTTTCTATAATACATCCTTTTGCTGTATTCCTGAGACTTGGCCATAGTTTCTTGCAGAAGTTTGTTATTGGAGGAGAAAAAATTCATGGTTTCAGAGACTGCGGGAATGGCACACTCAGGTATTGAACTGGGCAGAAAAGAAGGATGGAAACCGTAGTTGGCAAAGAATGGTGTTTGCTTGCAACGTGTAGCAAAGAGACCCAGTCGTCTTGAGAGAAAGCAGAGAAGCAGCGGATGTATTGCTAAAAAGGTTTGATTGGTTCTCTCAGTTTGTCCGTTTGTCTGGGGATGGTAAGCCGATGAGAATGCCAACTAAATTTCTAAGGAGCCACAGAGAGCCTTCCAGAACCTCAAGGTAAATTGAAGACCGCGATCGGACACAATACTTGCCGGGACCCCATGCAGCCTTACCACTTCTTTAACAAATATCTTTGCTGTGTCCATGGCCGAGGGTGTGCCCTTCATGGGGAGAAAGTGTGTCATCTTGGATAGCCTATCACAACAAATATGGTGGAAAATCCCTCCGAGGGAGGGAGTTCCACGATGAAATCCATCGATATCATTTTCCATGGTCTCTCTGGTTTTAATAATCCCCAAGCTCTTGTCCAGCTATTTTTACTTCGAGCACAAGTGTTGCATGATTCTACATAATCCTTACAATCCTTAGACAGTTGGGGCCACCAGAAGGTGCGCTGCACCGGTTCTGTAGTCTTTAACACCCCAAAATGTCCGGCTAGCTTATGGTCATGGCAGAGTTCCATTACAGTCACCCTTAAGGGTTCAGGGACTACGACCTTGTCTTTATGCCAAAACAGACCTTCATTTAGATTGGTTTCAGGGTACGGGGACATTCCCACAGAGGCCCGCTTTATCTGGGTAATAAGATCCACTTGAAGGAGCAAAAAGTTCCCAGAGGGGAGGATCGTGTCAGGAGGCAGGGTCTCTTCTGAATCATGAAACATGCGAGAGAGCGCATCTGGCTTAATGTTCTTAGAACCTGATCTATAGGTGATGTGGAATTGGAATCGGGAAACGAAAAGTGCCCATCTGGCCTGCCGTGGTGTCAATCTTTTGGCCGTCCTCAAATATTCCAGATTCTTGTGATCCGTATACACCAAGATGGGGTGTGCAGCACCCTCCAGAAGGTAACGCCACTCCTCCAGAGCCGACTTGATGGCCAGAAGTTCCCGATCTCCCACGTGATAATTCCTTTCTGACATTGAGAGCTTGCGTGAAAAGAATGCCACAGGATAAAGAAGAGCTTTGGCACCCTGCCACTGGGAGAGCAACGCTCCAACTGCTATTTCTGAGGCATCAACCTCCAGGACAAACGGTAAAGCAGGATTAGGGTGTTTCAGGATGGTAGCTGATGTGAACAGCTCCTTAAGTTTTTCAAAAGCCGCCTGAGCCTTAGGAGTCCATGATAATCGGGTTCCCTGCCTGGTCAGTTCGGTTAATGGGGTGATTATTGCTGAAAACCCCCTAATGAATTTCCGGTAAAAATTAGAGAAGCCTAAGAAGCGCTGCACGCCTTTCTTATCCATGGGCGCAGGCCAGTCCAGGATGGCGGACACCTTCTGGGGGTCCATCTTGATGCCATCCACCAAGATGATTAGGCCTAGAAATTGGATGCATTGAAGTTCAAATTCACATTTTTCGAGTTTTGCATAGAGACCGCGTTGTCTGAGCCAGGTTAGAACATTCCGGACGTGTCTGCGGTGATCGGCTAGCGAGGAGGAGAAGATCAGAATATCGTCAAGATACACTATCACGTACAAGTCCAAGTAGTCACGAAAAATGTTGTTGACAAAATGTTAAGAATTGAAATGAGAGTAAAGTATGTACAAGGTGCCAACATCCTTAGTTAAAATGGAACAAGAAAAACTGTGCACTATGAGTACACAGAGGTCGCCCTTGAGGGATTTTACTGGCAAAAAGTATATATATAATATCGAGAGTATTATGTATAAAAATGCACAAGAGTGCCAATTTTATTAAACATATAGAAAAATATATATAAAAAGTAACAATACAAATACAATTATACAAGGTGCAAGTACAAACATAATATGCACGTCCAATTGTATACAGTAGATATGACAACCCTGTGCCTACAACCCGCAGCCTATAGGGTGAAAGGTCAAGCGGATGAAGTGTACAGCACGTAACCCGACATGTTTCGGAAATGGGTATGTATTACTCCTTCATCAAGGGATTTACAATTGGGTGATCAAATCTCTATATCAATCTGATTCATAAGGACAAACAAATTGTGACAAAGCAAAAAATGAAAACCAGAGGTGGAGCAGGCTGGCTTAAAAAGTCCACGAGACGTAAGATGGACATCCACAAGTGTGAGACTTAATGCTGCAACACTTTCACAAGAGACGCCTCTCTTGAGACGCAAACCTCCAGGCAGCAGTTCTAAGACAGTTCTCCTGTTTATTCAGCGTAAGACATTACATTACAGTTAGGACTACTCATATGGGACATTTGCAGAGCCAAGAGCCTTTAAAGTTGGTTTGCATTGACTTCCTGTGCCTGGAACCTGATACAGGTGGAAGACATAGCATCCTAGTGGTGACTGATCATTTCACTCACTATGCACAGGCCTTTCCCACCAAAGACCAGAAGGCGAGCACTGTTACTAAAGTCCTTGTTGAAAAGTTTTTCATGCATTATGGATTCCCTGTCTGCATTCATTCCGATCAAGGAAGAAACTTTGGGAGTCGACTAGTCCATCAGCTGTGCACCCTGCTGGGCATAAATAAATCTCGGACCACGCCTTACCACCCACAAGGGGATCCTCAGCCTGAGAGGTTTAATCGAACTTTGTTGAAAGTGTTGGGGACTCTGCCACCAGAGAAGAAACAGCACTGGGGAAATCATATTGCAGCTATGGTACATGCTTACAACAGTAATGTGAGTGACGCCACTGGTTATTCCCTATATCGCCTCATGTTTGGGAGAGAAGCTCGTCTTCCTGTTGACTTAGTTTTTGGCACTTCTATTGACAATACTTCTTTGACCTCTCACAGAGGTTATATTGAAAGATTACGGAAGAACCTGCGGCAAGCATCCGAGAAAGCTATGGAACATACCTCAGCTAACAAGTAAAAGAAACAAAAGGAACTTTTGGCTTAAAAGTGAGAATACACGATTTGCAACCCGGAGATCGTGTGTTGTTAAAGAACTTTGGGGGTACCAGAGAAACATAAGCTGGCTGATCGATGGCGAACGCAACCTTATGTTATTTGCAAACAACTTCCTGGGCTACCAGTCTACCAAATTGGACCTGAAGGGGTACAATGGCCTCCTGAAGATGTGGAATTAGGGTTGCCACTTGTCCGGGATTCACCCGGACAGTACGGGTTTTGAAACCTGTGTCTGGGTCTCTGCCCACCTGAGACCCGGGCACATTATTCAGACCTGCCGGTGGCTCCCTGTGCAGCGTGCCTTGCCTACAGAGGCGGCCCTCTAACTGCTGAACTAAATCCACCCCTCCTCCTCCTGCTGTGATGCTTTCCTGTGTACACAAAGGAGGAGTGGGAGGAGAAGGCTCACCACGCTGCAGAGACAACGCTGCTGGACTTAGGTCAACTGTCTGAATTAATACAAAGTGAGTCTTCCAGAGGTGGGGGGCACGAACAAGAGGGTGAGTGGGGGAACTAGCCTACAGTTCACTTTGAGTGATTTGGGGGGGATATGTTGTAGGGGGCACTTTAGTACCTGTGCTACAAGGGGGCTTGGATATGAAATCCACCCCCCTTAGCACATATCCTCTCCCCCCCTAATATTAAAGAGATGATGTCTGCCACAGAGGGGGTGGCCCTTGGCACCCCATGAGAGATGTGGAAAATTGCTCCAGGTGGCCATACTAGTGCCCCCCTTCCAGGCAATTTAGTGGAGCAAAGTGTGGGTTCCAGATCACAGGGCAGGTTCACACTATGAAAACACAGGAACTGTATACTGTGCGTTCTGTGCAATTCACATGTGACACCGGGTGCAATTTCAGCCCAATTATGTATGCAGTCTCTGATCATCTCCTGTACCATGTCCGCACACTCTCTGACCCACTCCTGTACTATGTCTGCAGTCTCTGACCATCTCCTGTACCATGTCCGCACACTCTCTGACCATCTCCTGTATCATATCTGCAGTCTCTGATCATCTCCTGTATCATGTCTGCAGTCTCTGACCATCTCCTGTACCATGTCTCCAGTCTCTGACCATCTTTTGTACCATGTCCACACACTCTCTGACCATCTCCTGTATCAGGTATGCAGTTCCTTTAACATCTCCTGTACTATATCTGCAGTATCTTGCCATCTCCTGTAGTATGTCTGCAGTCTCTGACTATCTCTTATATCATGTCTGTAGCCTCTGATCATCTCTTGTATTATGGCCGCACAGTCTCATAGTCTAATATAGGATGAAATGAGAGCCACCAAGCTGGAGCCCAGAGAGGACCATTTGACTGAGCCCTGCATGGTGCACCTGAGTGGTGGTCAGTGACAGCGTAGCAAGGCCAGTCTGAGGGGGGATCACTGATGTAAGGTAAAGGGGCACTGATATAAAGGTTACCCTTTATATTAGTAACCCCCCCACCTTACCTTAGTGCATTCACTCTGCGGAAGGTGCTCTATGGTGACCAGAGCCCCCCCCCCCCCCCCCCCACATTAGAGTTTCCATTTTATATGCAAGTTGGAACTCTGTGGACAATGACATAAACGGGAACTCTGATGTAAAGGGGAATGCAGTGGACTCTGATATAAGGTGATCTCGTCACCAGAGTCCTCCCTACATCCGAGTTTCCCCATATACCATACATACAGTCCTTACCACTCCCCCCACTAATATATCCTCGGGACAGCCATTGCTCCCTTCCCCCACGCATCCTCATTCACAAGCAGTTCATTCTCACGTCTGGGTCGTCTTGGACTTCAGGCTCTGTCCAATCGTTCACGAGATGTTTAGTTGGGTTCTGGGTAGCTTCGCAGGTTCTGTAGGGGGTTCTGTCTCATCACAAGTCGGGGGGGGGGGGGGTTTCTCCGGTCATAGGGGACACTTTTCGGATATATACTGTTGCCATCCGGGAGCACGCTACTCCTCTTGATGGATTGTTACCTTCCCTTCTTCACCTAAATTTGTGTCTTTTTACCCTCTTTTCAGGCATACCGACCAGTCAGGTCAAGGCACACCTCAGGCCTTGGTGCTTAGGAGTATCACTTTCTTACTCGAAGACTCTGACTACAAGTGTAAAGGCTAGCCAGAGGCTAGCCTGTATTTGTGGGAGGAGGCTGAGAGGGCTACTTAAGCCTCCTCCTCTATCTGGCCAGGGCTCGTCGGCGTTTCTGGGTTCCCACCCACCCGTTTCCCCCAATCTTCATACATACTCATATTACTTTTCTTACATTTAGGGTATGCCCTCTTTTCAGGCATACTGACCAGTCAGGTTAAGGCACACCTCAGGCCTTGGTGCTTAGGAGACTTACTCGAAGACTCTGACTACAAATATATATATTTATATATTGTGGTAGTGTGGTACCCCACCAGTATATGCGTTCAGGATTCTCAACCAGGCAGGTTGAGGGGCTTCAGGGTATTTGCTTGTTTGAGAGGAAACTGGCTTTTCAGTTTCCTCATTATTTAGTAAAGTCCACTTTGGGTACTGGAGCCCGGGGATTTCTTAGAGATCCAGGTGGGATGAAATCACCAGTCCTGGGTCCAGGTTTTGAGACTCACTGGCACACTGATTGTTCAGTTGTGTGTGGGCCTGATAGTAGAGTCAGGACCATGGTTCTGAGCTCCACCCAGAGAGACAGGAGGTCTCCAGGCTTGCAAGGGAATATCCAGAGAGTGCAGGCTGTAAGGTAAACCTCAGAGACCTGAGTCTGAGGTCTCTGACAGTAGTCAGGAGAGCTCCATGTGGGAGCCTGAGCAGTGGTGTGTCTGCTGCTGAAGAGAGCCAGGTGGCTTGGTATTTTGTTTGCAATGCTGCATGTGTAAGCCAGGAGGCTAAATATCCTTTTGTTTAAAGCTGATGGTGAAAACCCACTGCGAGGGAAACTACTTTTGTTTTTCATTTCTGGAACTTTGATTTTCTTTAATAAAAGTGGGCCAAAAAAGCCCTGAAAAGGAATCATCTGTGTGAACTGTTCTCGCTAGCGGGTGCTACACTTGAGCTAAACAACCCCCAAACTTCACAAGTGGTGTTCGAATGCAGGCAGAACTGGAGATCCCTGGAAAAAGTGAGTTCATCTGTTTTATATGAACTGTGTTTGTGTGCATGAGACAGCACAATCTGTGTGTGCAGGTGAGGGAAGCTTGCGTGAAGAAAAAAAATCAACTTGCTTTAAAGTGACAGTGCTCCATTTTGTTGCTGGACTGCGCAAAAGTGTTGTGGAGTGACTGCGAAGATGAAGCAAGGGTTTGAGCCTGCCGGCGAGTATTGCAGACTGTTTTTTGCTTCACCAACTCCAGTTAAAGGGAAACTGCACGTTGTTGCCCCTGACAACGCTGGTGCAAGCAGGCCAGCTATCAATGTGCAGAGGCCTAAGTATGAAAGAGGATGCAATTGGGGAAGCCCTGTTAAGGCTCTGAAGCAAGAGCGTTGTTTGCGGTGCAGAGAGTGGGGTCATGTTGTCTCCAAGTGCCCATTGTCTCAGTCTCCAGTACAAGGTGACATGGCCAGACAAAGGTCTGCAACAATGTTTGGGAACCAACAAGTGTCTGGGGAATACCCAGGAAAAAGCCAAAGTCTACTTACCACCAGCTTGCAGACAACCAAATTGACCTATCTAACAGTAAGCGTTAAAAAAGGGGTTTAGTCCGCACGCATTTGCAAACGCATGTTTGGGAAGCCTGGTTTGAGTGCCAGGAGTGATCAACAGGCTGACCGGAAGTTGAAGTTGAAGTATGTGGTTGCTCATAGCAACATTGGCAATGTCAAGGCTGTGGACCACAACGTGAGAAACGTATTGCCAACAGAGGATCGTGGCAAGTTGAAAGCAAGAATGCTTCAGGGAGTGCAAAGCCGCTGCATTTAGGAGAGTCAGCAAACTACAGCTGGAAGAGTGCCATCTCCCTTAGCAACGAGAGATCGAGTGTTAACTGGAAGGAGGAGCAACATTGGAGATGTGGAGCAGCGACCCACTAAAGATATGTGCAGAAATGTACCATGCCTGGAATGTGGTCAACTGGGGCATGGAATCTTTTCTTGTTACTGGTTAAAAGTCTCTTTCTGCAAGCCCAGGTTCCTGTTTAAAAATGTTTTCAGTCACCTCTGGCAACAGTGAGGAAGTACCTGTTGTGCCTGCAGGGGGTGCTATGGAGTCAGAAATGGCTGCTGCAATTTCATCCCATGGCCACCAGGGAGAGTTGGCCAGTGAAAGTGCAACAAAGGATAGACCACGTACTCAAGTGAACATGCCAACCCCTGTTACAGTGATGGGTAAGACTGGTGCTGGTAAATGCATAGAAGGGACTGAGTATGTGACTGTGCACACTGGAGTGGAGGTGACCCCAAATGGGAGATCCACTGTCTGTGTGGAAAAGGACTTGCCTCGCAGCAGTGCCCTGTCCAGTGGGGAGGCAAGTGGTAAACCTGAATGTGACAATGTGATGGGTAAAACTGCTAATATTGTGTTGGCTAAAGTTGATGGTCCAGTTGCTAATGAGCTAGTGCAGCTCACTAGAGGTAAACACATTGCTATGAATGTGGTTAAAGATGTGCTATCTCCCCTAGCAACGGCGAATGCCACAGGGTGTCCCTAGAAACCCCCCAGGGAGCTCTGCGTTTTGGAGCAGGAGGTTGCCTGGGACAACTATGGTGCTGCTCTGAGGAATAAGAGGGTACCTGAACATGTGATGACAGGATGTTAAATGTTAAAACTGAAATGTTTGAAAACACTCATGGTGGAAATAGGTTAATGCAGTTTCAATGACAGATATGAAGCGTTCATGCGTTTAATGAAGAGCCACCAGAGCAAGGTGGTGAAGGTGTGGTATTGCAGTCTGCTATGGTTAAAAATATAATGCCACAATCTTATTTGAACCAAAGTGATATGTGCAATGTGTCTGTTGCTGAACCACTCTGTCCCTCTGGGTCTCCTTGTGCAGTAGGAGCAGTACTGCGTGGTACCTCCTGGGAGCGCAGAGATAACAGACTGGGACAGGTGGACAAAAAGCCTGTTGGCTTTGTTGGAAAAGGCCTCTGTTGGTAAAAGTGGAGCAGACATGATTTCTGAGGTGCCAGATGAAGGACCTGCAGAGCCATTTATATGCAAGGGTGCATTTGCTACTGCAGGCGATGTTGCTCATGAGATTGAAACGCAAAGTAAGAGCGAACGCATAGAAGAGGTCATGTCTGTGATCCACAAAGGGCCTAATGATGTGGTAATGGATAATGCCATGCCAAATGAGCTGGTGTGGTTGGAAGTGCCATATGGCACAGCAATACATGAAATGATTGTAGTCACAGGTCAAAATGTTATTTTATGCGATGAGGGTCAGGAGTCAGGACAGTTGGCAGAGGATCTCATGCCAGTGGAGTTGGTGTATAGTGAAGCTGCCGTAGACAACCCCTCCGCTGGGTGCAGTTCCTCTTCAGACACTGCCCTGCCGAACATGAGTGAAATGAAATATGACAAATGCATTGATATTTCTGACTGTGATGAAAAGTGCAGCGCATTGTCAATTTTTGATGGTTTGGTTACCATGGGTGACAACAAGAATGGCAGACCTGATGGTCTTGGTCAAGTTGATCTGGTTGTAGCAGACCCTGAAAAATGTAATGAGATAGGGAATGGTATGATTGACACAGAAGAGGCAAAAGATAAAGCAGAATTAGGCCCCCTACAGGTTCAGGA
This sequence comes from Lithobates clamitans, assembly GCA_037952925.1. Lineage (NCBI taxonomy): Eukaryota > Metazoa > Chordata > Amphibia > Anura > Ranidae > Lithobates > Lithobates clamitans. The sequence continues at coordinate 3,292,794 of JBBGZY010001526.1, forward strand.
GGGTAGGTTTGGGGAAGATTTCCTGAGGTTTGAGAAATTTCTAAGGTCTGAGAAGAACCGTGGTAAACAATGGTCGGAAGGGCCAAGTGTGTACCCGAAAGCAGCAGAGATCCTGACCGGGGCTCAAACGAAGGTGGTTAAAGAGACTGGGGTGCCCAGTCCAATGTTTGGTTTAGGTGACAAACCTAATAAGGTCCCTGAGACAGGGGAACGGATAAGGAGTGCGGAAAAAATTGTATGTAGATCAGACGAGAGCTTGCCTGTTCAGGTGGCTAAAAAATACAGATGGCATCAGAACAGGTCAAGTGGTAGGACAGCTGCCTGCAGAGTGGGTGAACCCAGGGGAGGTGAAGTCTTGTAAGGTTCCCGTGGGTGATGGCGGCCCTCCGGTATGTGTGCCCTCTGCAGACTCTGCCCTAGCAAATGCTTGAAAAAAAAGGCATTGATGTTATGTGCAACATTGAGAGGTGTAATGTTGGTTTGAATATGTCTTTCAATGATGAACCAAGTAATGTGTTAATGGTGATGATGTGGTGTCCAAAGGTACAGGTAAACAATTAGTGACGCTGAGTTTGGACGGTAAGAGGGTGCCCATACATTGTGCGCAGAGAAGGACCAGTGTCACCCCAATAAAAGAGCCCCCACTTATCACTAAACCAGTGTTTTAAAATGTGGTTCCTTCTAAATTAAGTAAAGAGAAAAGGGGTGGTCTAGTGGAAGTTGAGGGAGCACATTGTAACCGTAATGGTGTTGAACCCTTAAAACTCAGAAATCACCCTCATGTGCAAAAAGGTACCAAGATTGGTAAAAGGACTAGTGTAGGCCCAAGAGAAGTGGTAAGACATCGCTTTTGGAAGCATATGCGTAAAAAGGCATGGGAGTGTCTTTGTAGAGCCCGAGTAAATGTAGCACGGGGACATGAAGAAAGTCACCTGATGGGACAAGATTTGGCCCATGTGGGTGGTAGCTTGCATGGTCATGCCAAAGTGAGGAGGTTGTACTGGTTTGTTCTGCCCTCTAGGTCGAAACAGGGGGGGATGTGTGGTACCCCACCAGTATGTGTTCAGGATTCTCAACCAGGCAGGTTGAGGGGCTCCAGCGTATTTGCTTGTTTGAGAGGAAACTGGTTTTTCAGTTTCCTCATTATTTAGTAAGATCCACTTTGGGAACTGGAGCCCGGGGATTTCTTAGAGATCCGGGTGGGACGAAATCACCAGTCCTGGGTCCAGGTTTTGAGACTCACTGGCACACTAATTGTTCAAGTGTGTGTGTGTGTGGGCCTGATAGTAGAGTCAGGACCATGGTTCTGGGCTCCACCCAGAGAGACAGGAGGTCTCTAGGAGTCCAGGCTTGCAAGGAAGTATCCAGAGAGTGCAGGGGTGCACTGAAATATTCAGAGAGTGCAGGCTGTAAGGTAAAAGCCAGAGACCTGAGTCTGACGTCGTTGACAGTAGTCAGGAGAGCTCCATGTGGGAGCCTTAGCAGTGGTGTGTCTGCTGCTGAAGAGAGCCAGGTGGCTTGGTATTTTGTTTGCAATGCTGCATGTGTAAGCCAGGAGGCTAAATATCCTTTTGTTTAAAGCTGATGGTGAAAACCCCCTGCGAGGGAAACTACTTTTGTTTTTAATTTCTGGAACTTTGATTTTCTTTAATAAAAGTGGGCCAAAAAAGCCCTGAAAAGCAATCATCTGTGTGGACTGTTCTCGCTAGCGGGTGCTACACTTGAGCTAAACAACCCCCAAACCTCACAAGATAGATATGTATCTCTATCTCTATCCAGAGTTCTCCCTATCCCCCCCCATACAACCATGCATATATACAGTCCTTCCCCCCCCCCCCCCATACAATATGCATACATACAGTCCTCACACCCCGCCCCCATACAATACGCATACATACTTAATCTCATGTATCATGCACAGCTTAACTATCCTCAGCCAATGCCTTACAGGAGGACCCCCATACTACACCAGGAGACCCCCCCCCCCCAAAATAACACTGGGAGCCTCCCCACCAAACATTAAACATTACACACTACATATACACTTTAAATTGTACATTACACTATATTGTACATTACACATGCCTGCACTATATGCAATTGACTACACCCACCGTTCACCACTGTGCGTGCCACATTACTACTCCCCTAAGGCACACAGAGGTGTCCCAGGTATTTTACAATCTCATAGTGTATGCTACAAAAAAATGCCAAGCCTCGCTTAAGTGTTCGGGTTTGGCTCGAAGAAAAGGTGGTAACCCTATGTGGCATCGAAACAATCTGCTTCCATTGTCTAATGCGGTTAGGGTGCCTCAAGTACCTTTTTGCTCTCCTCCAAAGCCAACTTCACCCAGGACTCGTTCACAGAAACCAATTTCTATTCCTCCTGTCTTATCAGAAGAGAACGAAGATGAGGAAGATTATGTACCGCTGGGAGTTCCTAGCCCCACTGTATCATCAGGGAAAGGGAGAGTTGACGAAGAAGAAGATGTAGTGGCTGTGTCTTTTTTGCTGTGGCTTGCAGAAAATTAACCTGATGCAGGGACTATGAATGAGAAGGGAGGAGGAGTGCCAACTAAAGTGCCGACTGGTGGGACAACTGAAGTGACTAAGACTACATGCAGATCTCTCAGCCCGGAATTGGAGATTCTACCATCTATTAGCCCAACTTCTGAGAACGAAACTAGAGGTTTGATCAATTTTTCTGATAAACCTTTGCCTGTACCTGAAGCAAATTGCCCTGTGGAGGTTGAAGTACCTTGCATGGGTGTGGAGAATAGAGAATGTTGGACACCTCTTCCTGCTCCCGTTGAAGAGGTTGATCTTTCCTCCCCACTGCCAAGTTCTGAATCTGCAGTTATGGATCTTCCTCTAGAGCCCTGATCATACTAGGGGATCAACAGAGAATCCTGTTCAACCCACTGAGAAGTATTCCCCAGTTCGGTTGAGACGAAATGTACATCCTCCCAAGAGACTCGCGATACTTTAGGAGAGAACTCTGATGAACTGATTCATACTATTCGCAGCTATTCGTATCTGCTCTGACCTGACACCAGTGGGTGGGACACGGCAATTGCCCATGCCTGTTCAAAAACTGAGTTTAAATTAACTGAGAGTGTATATAAATGGTTTCAGCAAAATCCAGAGGTGTGTCAATACCTGTTGTTGAATTTAGATTGTGGTTGATGTTGTTATAAATTTGTTAGTAACCTTTTCTTCTCGCCAAGTTATTAGAATGGATGTCTATGTCTTTGGGGACCAAAGAATTCAAGTGGGGGGAGAATGTAGCTAGGGTCGACTATTATGCCTATAATCTAGAGACATTTTCTGTGTTTAATGTGGGGTTGGCTCCCTCTAGTGTTTGCCGGACTCTGTTAATTTCCTTTTTCCTGTGTGAGGATTTAGAGCAAAGCATCATGGGATGTGTAGTTCAGAATGCTGAAGAGACTGTGCCAGCAGGACTGGTCTGAACTACAAAGAACAGAATGCTGAGTGAGCAGAACAGACTGTTGGGAAAGGATATAAAAGGGGCTGGCGCGGCCTAGATCAGCCCCTCTGGACGCTGTTTTGACTCTGCCAGCAGGAGATCAATGTGACAGTGAGTTGCTGATGATTCATGGCCTACACAGCGGGGAGCCGGACAGCATCGCTTCTTCAGTGCAGTGGACCGGAGGGTGTTCCAGGTCATCCAGAGGCGCCTGCAATTCAGATTCCCGTGGGCTGCAGCGTGGCGCGGCGGATGCCATTATCCAGAGCCAAGATACAGAGAGAGAGTTCTGGCTAGAGTCTTCTCATCATCTGCATTGTTGCCAAACTCATCTGAGTTCCAGAGTGGTGAGCGGGCATAGCCCATGTTATAGTTAAGGACACTGCTGTTAGACATCATTCACACAGTTTAGCTGGTGGTACTTGTAGTCCCACAGATGTTAAATCCTATGTTATAACGAACACAAAAAGCAGATGCCTATGCCCAGTCCACGTTGATTCCAGTAGCCATATTGGATAACACCTTTAGGATCGTAAAAGAAGGAAGTTATACTACCACAAGGATAAATCAGTCTCCCCAAATTTGCTACACTTTGCCATCCCGGATTACTTTATTTATAATATAAAGAGGCTAGCTGAAGATATCTGGATTTTAAGGAATATCCTTTTACCCTTTTTTTTTTATCATCCTTTTTCCCTCATCTGCATTAATTGCATTGAACTGCTAAAGGGAGCCACCCTATTTGAATGTAATATTTTTCATACTGTTTCTACATATTGTGCAGGATTTACTGGCCTGTGAGTTGAGGCAGAAGGGAGAAATCTGACACATAGGATATAGTGTCAGTTATCTACTCTCCTGTTAACCTGTTCACATAGGTTTCTGTGATTGGGTTAATGTTTGTGTTCATTTACAATCAAGGGAACTTTGCACCAATATATAGTGGTTTTTTTTTTTGTTTGTTTTTTTTTTTTTATATGTATAGATAAAATAACGGTGTGTGCAGGAGTGTTTCTTACTAACAAAGTTGATATATATATATATATATATATATATATATCTCTATATCATCAACTTTGTTAGTAAGAAACACTCCTGCACACACCGTTATTTTATCTATACGTATAAAAAAAAAACAAAAAAAAAAAAACACTATATATTGGTTATTATTATATTTTAGTATGTCTGTATGTAATTAGGATTTTTAAATACAGATTACCTGTAAAATCCTTTTCTTGAGAGTACATCACGGGACACAGAGTATTCATTACATAGTGGTTTAGATAGGCACCATCAGTGATTGGACACTGGTTAACCCCAATTAAGGAGAATTCCTCCCCTATATAACCCCTCCCATATGGGGAGGACCTCAGTTTTGTAGCAAAGCAATAGATAACCACGTAAAACCCATAGAAGGGCGGGAGCTCTGTGTCCCGTGATGTACTCTCAAGAAAAAGATTTTACAGGTAAGCTGTATTTAAAAATCCTATTTTCTTGATCATACATCACGGGACACAGAGTATTCATTACATAGTGGGATGTCCCAAAGCAATGCTCATTTGAGGGGAGGGAGACACAGATCAGAAAATATAGACCGCAAACGGACCAGAGGAACTAAACTGCAGCTTGCAGTACACTACGCCCAAAGGCGGTATACTCTTGCCCTCTTACAGCCACCTGATAGAATCTGGTGAATGTATGGACTGAAGACCAAGTCGCAGCCTTACAGATCTGAGCCATGGAGGCCTGGTGATGCACTGCCCAAGAAGCACTAACAGCCCTAGTTGAGTGCGCTTTGACATAAAAAGGAGGAGTCTTCCTCTTTATATCATAAGCCTGAAAAATAACCTGTGTAATCCATCTAGAAAGAGTGGATTTCGACGCTGCTTGGCCTTTCTTATGGCCATCTGACAGAATAAACAAACAATCAGTTTACCGTATCTGAACAGTTGCCTGCAGATAGACACTGACTGCTCTAACCACATCAAAAGTGTGCAAAGATTCTTCCTCTGCGGACTGCGGATCTGGAAAATAGGATGGTAGGATTACATCTTGATTCAAATGGAATCCTGAAACCACCTTGGGTAAGAAGGAACGATTAGGACGCATAACAATCCTGTCCTTGTGAATAATTAAATATGGCTCTTTACAAGAAAAAGCTGCCAATTCTGACACTCTCCTAGCAGAGGATATGGCTATCAAGAAGACTAATTTTTTAGTCAAAAGCGCTAAAGGAGCCAGGTGCAGTGGCTCAAAGGGTTGTCCCTGTAAAGCCGAAAACACCAAGTTCAAATCCCATGGGCATACTGGAGGTTTGACTGGCGGATTCAACCGCAGTGCCCCCTGAATAAAGGCCCGGACAAGGGAATGTGAAGCAATTTGCTTCTGAAAAAATACAGACAAAGCCAAAATTTGGACTTTGATAGTGCTCAAAGCCAATCTCATTTCTAGGCCTGACTGAAGAAAGGTCAAGATTCTGCTAATCGTATACCTTCTAGGATGCCATCCCCTGGGTTCACACCAGGAAACATATTCCTTCCAGATTTTGTAGTAAATAAGCCTGGAGGCCGGCTTTCTGGCATTGACTAGAGTGGAAAGGACTGACTCGGAGAGCCCACGGTCTTTTAAAATGTGGGTTTCAGCAGCCAAGCCGTCAAATTTAGACTTCGTAAAACAGGGTGGCAAATCGGACCCTGTGTGAGCAGATCTGGCCAGAATGGGAGGACCCAAGGCCTGCCCACTGCCATCTTTACGATCTCTGCATACCAAGGTCGTGTGGGCCAAGCCGGGGCTACTAAAAGGACCGACTTTGCTTCCCTTTTGACCCTTCCCAGGAACCGCAGAAGAAGTGGGTTCGGAGGGAAGGCATACATTAGATTGTATTGATCCCATGGGATTGTCAGAGCATCTGATCCCCTGAGCAAGCACATCCCTTGTTCTGGACACAAATTTGTCCAGCTTCCTGTAGAATCTGGACGCAAATAGATCCACATCTGGTGTTCCCCACCTTTGACATATGGTTTGGAATAAGTCGGGGTATAGAGACCATTCGCCTGGGCATAATTGCCGGCGGCTTAAGAAATCCGCTTGCCAATTTTCCACTCCTGGGATGAATACCACAGACAGGCAGGGAACATGGCTTTCTGCCCATGCAAGAATGCGATTCACCTACCTTTGGGCATCCAGACTTCTGGTGCCTCCTTGGTGATTGATGTAAGCCACAGCCGTGGCATTGTCGGATTGTATCCAAATAGGATGACCCTGTAGCCTGTAAGACCAGTCCATGAGGGTCAAGTAAATTGCCCGAATTTCTAGCATATTGATGGGCAAGCGTCTCTCGGTTGCAAACTATCTTCCCTGCGTGCATGTTTCTTCCAGAACTGCTCCCCAGCCTGTCAGACTGGCATCTGTGGTTACGATCTTCCATTGTAGTGGAAGAAAGGCTTTGCCTTTCAAAAGATTTTTGGTTCGTAACCACCAATTGAGGCTTTTGCATATCCTTGGGGATAGGCACATCGGAAGATCCAAGGCATGAGTCTTTTTGTTCCAAGCTGCGAGAATACTTCTCTGCAGGGGCCTTGAGTGAAACTGGGCAAATGGAACAGCCTCGAAAGTGGCAACCATCTTTCCTAACAGTCTCATACATAGCCGAATGGATGGACTCCTTTTTTTTTTTTGCTTAATACTAAGGGGACTAGAGCTCTTACGGCCTTGACCTTTAGCTCTGGTAGAAACACCCTGCCTTGAGCGGTGTCTATGATCATGCCTAGATACTCCAACCTTGTTGAAGGTTGCAAAGAAGACCTTTCTAGGTTGATTATCCAGCCTAGTCTTTCCAAATGTCTTACTCTCTTGAAGACAGCGTGGTTCGGGTGTGCCACCGATTGCTCTATGAGTAGCAAATCGTCTAGATAAGCTACCACAGTTATGCCCTGAGCTCTTAGATTTGCCAAGAGAGGGTCTAGAATTTTTGTAAAAATTCGAGGAGCTGTAGCAAGACCGAAAGAAAGAGCCACCAACTGGAAATGGCGCTGGTCTACCGCGAACCTTAGATATCTTTGGTGAGCGGGAAAAATTGGTACATGAAGATATGCATCCTTGATAGCTATTGATGCCATAAATCCCCCCCCCTGCAGGGTGGAGACCACCGAACGAATTGACTGCATTCGGAAGGATCGAATTTGTAGAAACTGATTCAGATCCTTTAGATCTAGGATGGGTCTGACATCTCCTCCATTTGGCTTTGGAACGGTGAAGAGATTCGAGTAGAACCCTGATCTTTTGGGTTCATTTCTACTATCACTCCCTGGGACAGTAAGCGATCTAAGGCCAGTAGTAGCGGTTCTCGCTTTACTTGATCTTTGGGAACTCTTGACCTTAGGAAACGAGCTGGTGGAAGCTCTAGGAACTCTATTTTGTAGCCTAGAGATACTGAAGAGACCACCCACTTGTCTTGAACCTCTTCCCGCCAGGCTTCTGAAAACTGTAGGAGCCTTCCCCCCCCATGCGGCCGAGTGGGGGCGCCCCTTTACAGGAATGTTTTGGGGCTCTGCTTGGCAGGCTTTCGTCCCCAAGCCCTTTTCTGCCCGTGGGTGTGACCCTGGGCCTTTCCTCTGAAAGTAGATTGGGAAGGCCATCGCCACTGCTTAGAGCCTGATGTTCCAGGGGAAGGGAAAAGAGACCGTTTGGTGGACGTTTACTCCTCTTAACTGGTAGGAGTGTAGATTTACTACCTGTAATTTTTTGGGATAAAATTATCTAGGTCATCCCCAAATAGGCGTTCCCCTTTGAATGGGAAGCCAGCTAAATATCTTTTGCATGAAAGCTCTGCTGCCCAACTGTTAAGCCAAAGGGACCTGCGCATGTGTACCAACAGGAGAGACAAACGAGATACTTGCTGGGCAGAATCCAGAATGGCATCAATCATAAAACACAGCACCTGTGGAAGGTCTGCATAGTTCTCCACTTCCTCACTGGGAAGGAGGCCAAGCATCTGCTTAACCTGTTCCTTGAGGAATTGACACAAACCCACAGTTGCGACTGTAGGTTGGACTACAGCTCCAGCCATGGAGAAGGAGGCTTTTAATAAAGTTTCCAGCTTTTTATCAGTTGGATCTTTAAACACCTGAGCATTGTCCAAGGGACAGGTCAGGTTTTTATTCACACAAGAGACAGCCGCATCTATGGATGGGACCTCCCACTTCTTGGTGAAGCTTTCCTCCAGAGAATGAAGCATAGAAAACCTTTTAGGAGGAGTAACCAGTTTATCGGATGTCCTCATACAACAATTGTATCCATTAAAGGATGAATTGGAAAGGAAAAGGCAGTCTGTGGGATCCTTCTGACCCCCAGGGAAGAAACAAAGGATGTAGAGGCCTCAGCAGAGGGCATTTTAAATGTGGAACGCACTAGTTCAGTATACTAGACCTGCTTCTTGAGTGCCTGAGAGGAAGAAGCTCTCTCTTCTTCCTCTGAATCCTCAGACTGCTCTTGATCCCTATCTCTGGATAGGGATCTCTCCTCATTGTCAGAAGAATCATCTGAAATAGAAAGTGCAGCAGAGGGAGGGGATCTACCCCCTTTTCTGCTATCTTTTAAGGAAGCTGAAATAAAGTTCATAATTCCCTCAAAACCCTCCAATGTAGCCCTAAGGGAATCCTCTGACATACGCTGGGGCTGTAACATTAGGAGAGGCTGCAAAACCTGACAGGGGCACTGACTCATCCTGTGAGGCTGGCTCCAGTCTTGCAGGGGGGAATGGTAATCTGCAGGCATCTTTAGGACCCTTAGACACAGGCAGTGACTTTCTTGTGCCTTTGTTACCTCCCCCCGAGACCCTCTTACGAGGAGACATAGTCCCAAGCTGCAAAGCAGAGGTACTAGTACATATGCAATCACTATTGTGCTAAAAGTCTCACAATATACATATATGCTTAATACTGCACAACCTGATGCCGAGTAGGTGTCTTAGGTTAGCCTGGATCCTGACCACTTTAGGATGCTCACTGCCCACACTCTGTGTCCATCTGTTTACAGAGCTCTGAACGCTCTGGGCTTTTAAATTAGCCACCTGGCGTCTGCACACCTGCAGTGGAGGAAGTGAGCGGATTGGACACCAGCTTCACTGTGTGTGCATCTGAAAGGCATGCAAGTTTGCTCCTTACTCCCTCTAGTGGTGGAAATCAGGTAGGACATGCAACTACTCATTGAAGAAAATCAATTTGTAATATAAATATAAATATATATATAATTACGATTAACTTCTCTTACCTGTCCCCGCAGCAGGAACTGCTGAGAACAGACAGTTTCCAGCCTTCACCCATCACGGCGGGTAGCGTTGTGCCAATCTTCAGGGTTTTTTGGGTTCCTACTCATAGAAACCTCTTGGCCTGTAAAAGACTCTGCCAGAAACTTTTGTGCCACTGTTTTAATAGTACACCAAGCCTGGTTTTCTCAGAGCCTAGTCCTCCAAAGAGAGACTTACAGGCAAAACCTCGCTTCTTTGGATGACGAGGCTCGTTACCATACCATCTTGGGAGTCAAAATATGGGCCCGAGATATGGATCCAGTCAGCATAGCCCTTTAAGCCCCCGCAGGGACCAAACTGGAGCTTTCTTCATAGCACATGTTTTAGGTGACCAACCACCTTGGACACTGGTGAAAAAACTGAGGACCTCCCCATATGGGAGGGGTTATATAGGGGAGGAATTCTCCTTAATTGGAGTTAACCAGTGTCCAATCACCGATGGTGCCTATCTAACCCACTATGTAATGAATACTCTGTCCCGTGATGTATGATCAAGAAATACAGTGTATATATATATATATATATATATATATATATATATATATATATATATATATATATATATATACTGTATATATTTATTGGCGTATAACACTCACTTTTTCACCATGAAAATCGGGTGCAAATAGCGTGTGCGTGTTATACGCCAATACTTCAATTTTAGCTGCCTTGAAGGGGACAGGGAGGGGGTGGGATGAGCGCCGTCAGATTACATACAGTGAGAATCTCCTGTTTACTTGGCGGCCTCTGTAATAAAAAAAAGAAAAACTGAAAGACAGGATAAAGCACAATCCAATCCACCAAAATGTGTAGACAATCAGTCCATAATTCCGGTCCAAAGGAAATCTTCAAGACTGAGAAAACTGCATGCTTGCAAAAAAGGTGATCCTAGGAGCCCACCACCACGGTAACAAATGGCCTCTCACCTGATGTTATGGACCCTTTAATTATAGAGGGTCAGATAACGCCTTTTTCATAAGCCAAATGATATGCAGCATATCCGTCAAGGACCCGGTACAGGACACTCCAGTAACGTCATATAAAATAGAAATGGCAAAGGGATAGTGCTCTCCGTATGCTAAACTCTTTATTCAATGTACTATAAAATCAATCAAAACACTCACAAAAGTAGAACTTGTTACAAGCAGACAAGCGAAAGTAAAAGATCCTCCGAACAGCGTGACAGATGCGCAGTGGCTGCGGGTGACGTCACAATGTTTCCTCGTTCTGGACACGTTGCGTCCCAGTGGGCAGGGACTTCATCAGCAGATGAGGAACGTCGTGAGCACCCGCGCTATATGCCAGGTACGTCATCTAGGCAACAGTACACAAAGCATAATCAACCTCAGGCTAACCCGGAAATCAATCTGGATATAACCCCTAGTAGAGGAATAATCAGTGAACGGAAGTATACACTCCCAAATACAATACAGGGGTAAGAATAAAATTGCATCAATCCTAGACGGACATGTGCACTAATCCCGGACACAGTTTATGACAAACCCAGGGAAAAATTAAATAATATGAATTAAAAAATGATTAACTTTTCTAAAGAGTGACTATTTTAAAAAACATATTATCAATACATATTCAGAACACTAAAATAATTTAAAAATGTGAGTCATCCGCGGCCACTGTCATCCAATAAAATATCATAAAAAATCAAAATAAAAAACAGTTAACGGTCAGATATAAAACAATTTGTGTCGAAATCCACGTTTAACCCTTCAGGGCAAAGAACCCTGGTTTCAAAAATCGAATATGATTCTCTTTTGCTCAGTTGCCTTATGAAATTCCCCCCCTCCAGTGTCTCGTAACCCTCTCTATACCCCAAAAACTCAAACTTTTTGGATTGTGATGGAGTTTGAAGTGTCTAGAGACATTGTGGGTTTTCAGGCCTCTTTTAATATTGTTAACATGCTCAGCGAGCCTCACATGTAGGGGTCTGCATGTTCTCCCAATATACTGGAGCCCGCAGCCGCACTCCAGCATATACACGACCCCTACCGTGTCACAGGTAATCAACTGTTTAATTTCATATTCCTTACCGGTAGCAGAGGCAAGGAATTTTTTTCCTTTTCTTTATGTTCCCCTTAGCATGTTTGCACGGAATGCATTTACCTGTCGGAAGAGGGGACAGGGGGATTCAGAACACTAGGGGCCAGACGGTCCCTTAATGATGGAGCCTTCTTATAAATAAACTGAGGGCGGTCAGGAAGCACAGGACCTAGGACTTTATCCTGTTTTAAGATGGGCCAATTCTTAAGTACTATTTTCTCAAAAGTACGATATTGCACATTATAATCAAGCACCAGCTTAAAATTGTGTTTATCTCCACCAATCTCCCTAACAGTATCAGAGACCAAAGTCCCTCTGTCAAGACTTTTAACTCTAGTAATCTCCTCCTCTAGCTTGGATCGATCGTATCCTTTTTGTTCAAACCTAGTTGTCAAAATATGTGATTGTGCCATAAAGTCCTCATCAGAGGTACAGTTTCTACGCAGCCTAATCTACTGACCCCTGGGGATTTTGCACAACCACGAATGGTGGTGGCAACTCCCCAGGGGAATGTACGAGTTGCGGTCAGTGGGTTTGAAATAATTAGTCGTAGTGAAACGGTTATGTGTAATGTTGATGGTCAAATCCAAAAACACAACCTTTTCTTGGTCGATCGTCCAAGTCAAAACAATGTTTTTATGGTTATTATTGAGAGTGTCAATAAACCTATCGAGTTTATCCCTATCACCTCTCCATATCAGGATAAGGTCGTCAATAAAACGACGGTAACAAATGAGCTCTGGAGGTCTATTGGCAAAAACTGCCTCTTCCTCCCAGTGGGCCATGAAAATATTGGCCACACTGGGAGCAAAACGGGCCCCCATAGCAACTCCCCTAGTCTGCAAATAAAAATCCCTATTGTACCAAAAATAATTTTTGGTTAAACAAAAATCTAAACAACTCAACAGGAATTCCTGGTGCCTTCCAGACAATGAAGAAGAGGATAGAGCCCATTCAACAGACGTCATAGCATCTCTGTGACCAATAATGGTATACAGAGAGCTGACGTCAGCTGTAACCAAAAAGGTGGGTGAAGAACACTCAAGATTCTCCAAGATCTGAATAACATGCTTAGTGTCTTTGAGGTAAGCAGGGGTTTTAGTCACAAGTGGTTGCAGGAAGACGTCAATGTATTGCCCAAGACGTGCTGACTTTTCACCCCTAAGTGAAAAATGTCCAAATTGGGCCCAATCAGCCATTTTCCCTCCCGGTGTCATATGACTAATTAGTGTTACAAGGTCTCAGGTGTGAATGGGGAGCAGGTGTGTTAAATTTGGAGTTATCGCTCTCACTCTCTCATACTGGTCACTGTAATTTCAGCATGGCACCTCATGGCAAAGAACTCTCTGAGGATCTAAAAAAAAAAAAGAATTCTTGCGCTACATAAAGATGGGCTAGGCTATAAGAAGATTGCCAAGACCCTAAAACGGAGCTGCAGCATGGTGGCCAAGACCATACAGCGGTTTAACAGGACAGGTTCCACTCAGAACAGGCCTTGCCATGGTCGACCAAAGAAGTTGAGTTCACGCGCTCAGCGTCATATCGCAAAGTTGTCGCTATCGCTGTCGTCCCAGAAGGAAGCCTAAAAGGTGATGCATAAGAGAGGCCGCAAACAGTTTGCTGAAGACAGGCAGACTATAGACATGGATTACTGGAGTCATGTCCTGTGGTCTGATGAGACAAAGATAAACTTATTTGGTTCAGATGGTGTAAAGCGTGATGAGGAGTACAAAGACAAGTGCGTCTTGCATACAGTCAAGCATGGTGGTGGGACTGTCATAGTCTGGAGCTGCATGAGTGCTGCCGGAACTGGGGAGCTACAGTTCATTGAGGGAACCATGAATGCCAACATGTACTGTGACATACTGAAGCAGAGCATGATCCCCCTCCTTTCGGAGACTTGACCGCAGGGCAGTATTCCAACATATCGACCCCAAACACACATCCAAGATGACCACTGCCTTGCTAAAGAACCTGAGGATAAAGGTGATGGACTGGCCAAGCATGTCTCCAGATCTAAACCCTATTGAGCATCTATGGGGCATCCTCAAACGGAAGGTGGAGGAGCACAAGGTCTCTAACATCCACCAGCTCCGTGATGTCATCATGGAGGGGTGGAAGAGGACTCCAGTGGCAACCTGTAAAGCTCTGGTGAACTTTATATACAAGAGCGTTAAGGCAGTGCTGGAAAATAATGGTGGCCACACAAAATATTACACTTTGGGCCCAATTTGGACATTTTCACTTAGGAGTGTACTCACTTTTTTTTCCAGCGGTTTTGACATTAATGGCTGTATGTTGAGTTACTATGAGGGGACAGCAAATTTACACTGTTGTACAAACTGTCCACTCACTACTTTACATGGTAGCAAAGTGTCATTTCTTCAGTGTTGTCAGATGAAAAGATAGAATAAAATATTTACAAAAATGTGAGGAGTGTACTCACGTGTGTGTGTGTGTGTGTGTGTGTGTGTGTATGTGTATGTATGTGTGTGTATGTGTGTATATATGTATGCATTGTATTGCATGTATTGCAGATTCGAGGTAATCAGTGGGGTACAGAGTCTATTAGCAGCCCTTACGGGGGTACCGCTACATCTTTATCTCAAAAGGAAAACTTTTTTTTTTTTCTCTAACAGCCTATAAAGCGTTAGCTGGAGTTCAGCTTCAATGTGTTACTCAAATCCATCTAAATCTGCTAGTCTAACACTACCGTCTCCCCAGGCTGACAATGCTGCTGTCCAAAGGGTTCTGCTGTAGTAATTCATCCAAAATGCAGACACCCTAAGAGAGGAAGTGAGTTACTGGGTGGATCACCAGGTGAAATAAAGAGAAAAGCCTAAACAAAGAAAATGAATGCAGCCACCACATATAAGAAATAAGCTGCAATATATTACCGTATATACTCGAGTATAAGTCGAATTTTTCAGCACATTTTTTTGTGCTGAAAGTGCCCCCCTCGACTTATACTCGAGTCAAGCACTTTTATGCAGCAAAAAATTTCATTTTCTGAACCGACTTTGGGGCCCCGTATCTCAGGGCCACTTAGTGCTAGGAACCCCAAATTCGGTGTGCAAACCCAGTGGACCCGGTACCACAACATATCTAAAGATGAAGTTCCTAGCACTAAGTGGCCCTGAGATACGGGGCCCCAAAATTGGTTCGGAAAATGTCATTCTCTGCTGCAGAAAAGTGCTTGACATTTTCTGAACCGAATTTGGGGCCCCATATCTCAGGGCCACTTGGTGCTAGGAACTCCAAATTTGTTATGCAAACCCAGTGGAACTGGTACCCTAACATATCCAAAGCTGAAGTTTCTAGCATCAAGTGGCCCTGAGATACAGGGCCCCAAACCCGGTTCGGAAAATGTCATTCTCTGCTGCAAAAAAATGCTTGACATTTTCTGAACTGATTTTTGGGGCCCTGTATCTCGGGGCCACTTGGTGCTAGAAACCCCAGCTTTGGAAATTTTATGGTGCTAGTTCCACTGGGTTTGCACACCAAATTTGGGGTTCTTAGCACTAAGTGGCCCCGAGATACAGGGCCTCAAATTCGGTCAACTGTGTCCATCTGCAGCAATGTCATTTCGGGACCCTTTGGGTTCAGAGACCCCAAATTTTGGCTGCAGCTAGGGGGCATCTAGGAACCCTTAACTACCGAGTTTGAAGTTCAGGGGACCTATGGCTGCAAATGGGCACAGTGAGGCTGCAAATGGGAACAGTGATGCTGCAAATTGGCATTGTTGACCCTCTTTTCCACTTACAGTAGCTGTGCATTTCTCACCCTCGTCTTATACTCGGGTCAATAAGTTTTTCCCATTTTTTTGTGGTAAATTAGGGCCTCGACTTATACTCGGAACGACTTATACTCGAGTATATACGGTACATTTTTGTTTTTGGGTTTAATACCACTTGTTGAATGTTAAACCGCCGGCGGGTTGACCGTTTTATTTTCATTGGTAGAAAACAATTTACTAAGAAACTGATAAATGAGGATTTTTTTTTTGTGCAAATGCAGTTTGCCGTTGATCCTTTAATGTGAGGCTATTAAAACTGCATATTTTCCACTTTAATCACTTGACCTTAGGAAGATTGACCCCTGTTCATGACCAGGCCATTTTTTTGTG
Source organism: Lithobates clamitans (assembly GCA_037952925.1). Taxonomy (NCBI): domain Eukaryota; kingdom Metazoa; phylum Chordata; class Amphibia; order Anura; family Ranidae; genus Lithobates; species Lithobates clamitans. The sequence goes on from JBBGZY010001526.1 coordinate 3,308,772, forward strand.
ATACGGAACTGCGTTCCTTTAACTGACAATTCTATATATTTTTTTAATTTTCTCTATAAAACATATCCAATAAAAAAAAAAATTATTAAAGATCTAATTTCTTTATAAATTTAGGCCAATATGTATTCTGCTACATATTTTTGGTAAACCTCCCAATAAGTGTATATTGATTGGTTTGTGAAAAAGTTATATCGTCTACAGACTTTGGGATATATACAGGAATTGTTTTATTTATTTTTTTTACTAGTAATGGCAGTGATCATCGATCTATAGCAGGACTGCAATATTGCGGCGGACATTCTGACACTGACACTTTCTGGGAACCAGTGACACCAATACAGTGATCAGTGCTAAAAAATATGCACTGTCACTGTACTAATGACACTGGCTGGGTAGGAGTTAAACAGCTATGGCAATCAAAGGGTTAAATGTGTGCCTAACCAGTGTTTTGGTGTAAACTGTGTGCTGCTTTTACTAAGGGAAATTATGGATTTTATTATCTTTACACAGAAAGAAAAAACATTGTTTCATAGCTGACAGGACAGAACTCTGCCTTGTTTACATAGGCAGAGTTCTGTCCTGTGTTTTCCGGACGATTGGCGAGTGCCAGTGGCCATCCATTGGCCGGCACCTGCTGACCAGCATCTTTTGTGTTTATTCACAGCAGAGCTGGGTCACCGGTGGCGCATGTGTACATACCTGGTATGTGATCCAGCACAGGAGAGCCGCTGTATATCTGTGGTATATGGTTGGCAAGCAGTTAAAGGAACCAGTGATCTGAGAGTGGTTAAGCAGTCCATAGATGAGTCAGTTTGTACAACCAGTGGGTTGAACAAAAAAGAAAATGACACACGTGGATTGGGCAATCCTCCCTGTAGAGTTATTGTATTCTGATAGTGGGGAGACTGGGGAAAATCCAACAGGGCAGGTATGCAGAAGTCAGTTGGTAGATTTACTTCTCGACACCACAGTGCCCATACATGCATAGAAATTCCCTGCTGAACAAGACAAGACAAATCTCAATCCATGTGTGGCCGGCTTTAGCCATACATTTATGATCCATCTGATGGCACTCAGACACCACCATCTCTCTGGGGATGAGTGGGATAAACACTGAAAGGTGCTTTTGTCCTGCTTATCACAAGAGACAATAGCAGAAATTAATACAGATTTTCTGATAATTTTTTTCCAAAGACAAGGGCCAGCCAGCAGAGTCCAGGTCCACTTATAGAGGCAATATCCTCACTCAAAGTGATTGAAATGGTGAACACCATTTCATGTCTATGGGTAGTATTTGAATATATTATAATAAAGGAGTTCCAGCCTCCTGTGAAAAAAAATAAGTCAGCAGCTGCAAAAACTGTAGCTGGTGAACTTTAAAAAGCAGCCACTCACCTGTCCCACGATCCATCAGTGTGCTCACCCCAGCTGGTTTCTTGACTATGGGCACCGGCTGTGACAGCTTGCGGCTTCAGTCATGTGCCGATGTGCATCGCGAATCGAATGGTGGATGCAGTCTTCTGGGACCTGTCATGTGTCCCAGAAGACTGCAGGGGGGGAGAGAGGCAGTAGAACTTCTGTTATAATTGCCTAGGCGGTCAGAGCGAAAGTGTCAAAATCAGATACCCACTCCCCCCCGCTCCTCAAAAGTGCCAATTCTTCAAGAGGTGTGGGGGATGAGTCATTAAAGCAGAACTTCCTCTTTTGGGTGGAGCTCAGCTTTAAGCTCTGTTGTGTGCCCATGATATATTTAGTAACTCAAATTTTAGATTGTCTTTCAGCATTACTCTATAACTGAAGTTCTGATCTAACTCCATAATGTTGAACAGGCAGCGGGAGCAGTTGGAGGACTATAAAAAGAGGACCACCAATCTGAATACTCAAATTCTGGAAGAAAAATTAAAGCAAAGAAAACAGAGGTGAGAGTGGAAGGTGAAAACATTCCATTTTCCTATGTGGGCTAGTGTCCGTGCAGGAAGGGCTTCAGGGGACGGTGCCTTGCATTACTGGGGACAAAGAGAAGGCAAATTTATTAAATACCTTCTTCTGCTCTGTGTATACAAAGGAGCATGGGGGAGCTCATGGCCATAATGGGGATGGTATTGACAGCCCCAAATGATCCACAATGGCTCAAAAGTGATATGGTCCAGAAATATTTATTTAAATGTGGATAAAGCACCTGGAACAGATGGCATACACCCACGGATCCTAAAAGAATAGAGCTGTCATTTCAAAGTCATTGTTTCTAATTTTTAGGGACTCTTTAATGACTTGAATAGTACCACTGGACTGGCATAAGGTCAACCTGGTGCCTATATTTAAAAGGGGACCAAGAGGGCGTGGCCTAGCGCATGGAGCTGTAAGATGCACATCGCGCCAGCTCCCAGTCCTAACTGCTTCCACGGGGACATATCTCCTACACCATCGCCTGCACAGCCACCAAATCGTCCTGATGGGCAAAGGGAAGCCCAGGGATTAATCTAAGCCCGCCGGCTGCCGGACAAAGGGAGACCTGGGATGTTTTGTGACCCGAGCCTCTGCGGCCTATCTGAGTCAGGGACCATCCAAGATGGTGACAGCGCCTCCGTCCCCAGCCCACTCTGAACAAGCAGACACTGATCAGGTACATTCCAGGGGCCGCTCAGCCTCCCTAGCTGACATAGAGCTCCCCCTTATACAACCCACACAGCCCTCACAGGCATCCCTGTGCTCTGAGGATGGATGGGACATACAGTCACAGATGCAATACATGCATACTTATTTACGCTCCCTGCCCACCAAGAATGACTTTGAGCACTATGTCTCCCGCATGGAGAAGACCTGAAATAAAGAGATTGCCGACCTTAAAAGGGATTTGGGGACCCGCATGGAGGATGTAGAGAACACTACTGACGGCATTTGCAATACATTGCAGTCCCATGAGGAGACCCTTAACTCCCACACCGTCATGCTGCAGCAGCTCATGTATCACCAAGATGACATTGAAAACCGTAATAGATGGAACAATTTCAGGATACGTGGTATCTCTGAAAGAGTAGGACACAAGGACTTAACTGGGGCAGTCACCGCCATTTTTAATCAACTCCTCCAACAGCCTAAAGATACCCCTATTGAGCTGGACAGAGTACACAGGACCTCGGGCCTGAGGAATCCTGACTCCTCTTTCACCCGCGCCACGCTATGCAGGGTGCACTTTTGCAAAATCAAAGAGGAGATCATGAGAGCCGCCAGCACAAAGGACTCCATTCGGCTGAATGACACCCCAGTCGTGCTACTCCCAGATCTCTCACACCAAACTCTGGCCATGAGGCGCGCACTTAAACCAATCACATCTATCCTCCAGGAGAAGCATATTAAATACCAGTGGAGGTTTCCTTTCCAGCTACGGATTTACCATGAAGGCTAGACGGCCCTCTTTCGCACCCTAGGGGATCTGCCACGGTTCCTGAGTACCCTAGATATACCTCAGATCTCTTTGTCGGATTGGCCCCTCTCACCCACTACCCCGGGACTTCCATTCCACACTTTTTTGCCCAGCACCTCGCCCCACTGTTGTCCACTACATTTAACTCTATAGATGATACCCACTTACCCTCCAGTAACCTACTATCTGCTAATATTTTCGTCCTACCCAAGCCTGGCAAGGATCCCTCACAGTGCAGTAGCTATCGGCCGATATCACTCCTCAACCTCGACATTAAACTCTATGCTAAGGTCCTGGCAAACCGCCTCTCCCCCCTCTTACCCTCAATTGTTCATAAAGACCAAGTGGGTTTTGTCCCTTGTCGCGAGGCCAGGAACAATACCACAAAAACTATCCACCTCATATCCTACATACAGAGACACAATCTGAAAGCATGCCTGCTATCGCTTGATGCGGAGAAGGCTTTTGACCAGGTCAACTGGAATTTCTTGCGCCTCTCCCTAGAGCAGATTGGCCTTGGCCCTACCTTCGTGTCTAGGGTTATGGAGCTATACTCCCGCCCCTCTGCATCTGTCCTGGTCAATGGTTCCCCCTCTGCATCATTCCAGATCTCCAATGGTACTCGCCAGGGCTGCCCCCTGTCACCCCTTCTTTTTGTTTTAGTAATAGAACACCTAGCCCAGGCCATCAGACAAAACACATCTATAGTAGGGATCCAGACACCTTCCTCCGAACATAAACTCTCACTTTACGCGGATGATCTCCTGGTCTACATTCAGCAGCCACACATGACCCTACCTTCTTTGATGCAGGAGTTCCGCAGGTTTAGAAAATTTAGCAACTCTAAATTAAATATGTCTAAGACGGAGGCCCTTAATATATCCTTACCACATACAACCCTTGAAAAGAAAATAAATTAATCCGCGCAAAGGAATAAGTACCAACCTAAAGGTTAGATTAAATAAATGCTAGTTAATGGAACTGCTGCCTTTACCATTTACTACCACTAGGTGTAGTAAATTATTGAAAAAGAAGAAAACAAAGTAGATATGGCGCTGTTCTGTTATAATGTGCACCTGGTGCCAGGTGATTCTAATTTAAAACCCAATTAAACGTGTGTGATAGTGCTTACGACCACGCGCACCCGACCCCTGGAAGTGATACAGGGAGTTGGGGGCACGCGGAGGCACGGGCTTCCGGTGGTGGCAGGATCCCCGAAGGGCCGGAGGGAGGTCCGGGTAGCCGTTGGGTACTGAGGAACTGCAAGACAAGTGGTTAGATCCGAACCGGGGTATCAGGCAGAGCAAAGTCCGTGATTCAGGCAGAGGTCAGAACCGGGGTATCAAGCAAAGCAAAGTCCGTTTAATCAAGCAGAGGTCAGGGGTATCAGGCAGGCAGAGTATCCGGTAATCAGGCAGAGGTCAGGGGTATCAGGCAAGCAGAGAGTAATCCGTTAATCAGGCAGAGGTCAGGGGTATCAGGCAAGCATAGAGTAATCCGTTAATCGGGCAAGGTTCAGCACAGAGACACTTAGGCAATACAGGGAATAGTAGCAGGAACAGGGCACAGCTGACGACAAACCAGCAACCCGACTGGGTGCTGGAGCCGTCAGATGTAGCCCTCCGGCGAGCGCGTCAACGTGACGTGCTGCCGGGCACCCGCACGGCCATGGCGCGCACACGGGGACCGCCGTGCACCCGTGCGCGCCGCACCATCGGGCCGCGAACGGGTGTACGGCGTAGCGTGAGTCCTCCGCGCATGCGCCCTGGAGCCCGGCGGACGGAGGCGGCCTGTGCCTCCTGACAGTGCCCCCCTCCTAAGGGCGGATACTGGACGCCCAGGCTGGACATCAATTCCGGATGGTCTCGATGGAAAGCTTGAATTAAACGTGGTGCATGCAGATTCTTTGCGGGTTCCTAAGAGTTGTCCTCAGGTGGGTATCCCTTCCACTGAATCAAATACTGCAGTTGTCTGCCCTTCTTCCTACAGTTAAGGATGGACTCCACCTCAAACTCGTTCTCCCCATCCACCCTAACTGGTGGAGGAGGAAGTTCCCCTCTTTCCGGAAAAGTGCTGTCCACCACGGGCTTCAGCAAGGACACATGGGAGACAGGGTGGATCCTGTATGTCTTTGGTAACGCTAGCTCCAACTGCAGTATTTGATCCTTTTGATGGGAAAAGGACCAATGAACTTGGGCCCCAGTTTCCGAGAAGGCACAGATAGTTTAAGGTTGGTAGTGGACAACCAGACCTCCTCTCCTATATTAAAGGTTGGATTCTCCCTCCTGCCCCGGTCATACTGTTCCTTGTAATCCGCTTGAGCTTTTTGCAACATGTCTTGAATCCTCTGGAAATTCGCTTGTAAAGAGGTTATTCTGTCATGCACTGCAGGGACTGCTATCTCAGGAACATCGTTGGACAGAAACGTGGGATGGAATCCGCAATTTGCCCAGAAAGGTGTTTGGTTGGTAGCAGCGTGAACGGAATTGTTATACGCGAACTCCGCGAATGGGAGAAGACTTGCCCAATCATCCTGGGATCCTGAGCAGAAACACCGCAGGTATTGCTCTAGGGTCTGGTTCGTCCTCTCCGTTTGGCCGTTGCTCTGAGGGTGGTAAGCTGATGAGAGGCAGACCTTCATATCTAGGGCTTTGCAGAGCTCCCTCCAGAATTTGGACGTAAATTGTACACCCCTGTCTGACACAATACTCTTTGGTACACCATGGAGCCTGATGATTTCCTTCAGAAAAATATTGGCCGTCTCCAAGGCCGAAGGGGGCAAAAAATGGGCCATCTTGGAGAGACGGTCAACCACGACAAAAATAGTGGTACAACCCCCCGAGGCTGGCAAGTCCACTATGAAATCCATGGAGACGTCAGACCATGGCCGTTCTGGGATGGGCAAAGGTTTTAGTAAACCCCAAGACTTGGCGTTTTGACCTTTGTTCTGCTGACATAGAGGACAAGAAGCCACATATTCCTTGCAATCCCGTCTCCACCCAGGCCACCAAAAAGAGCGAGAGACCAGCTCGGACGTCTTCCTTATTCCATAGTGCCCTGCGAGTTTATGGTCATGGCACATTTTAAGGGTTGGCGACCGTGTCTCCCGAGGTACAAAAATTTTCCCACGGATCCAAAAAAAATTCCCATTTCTTTTCAAGGATTGTACCTCTGGTTCCATACAAGAGTTAGATGATGATTTAATGGATGACATCAAGTCCACCTGTGCCATCCCAAGGAAGTTTTGAGAAGAGAGGATTGTGCTAGGTTCTGGAGTTTGGGAATCTGCTGAGAACATCCATGAGAGTGCGTCTGCCTTTCCATTCTTTGTGCCAGGTCTGTAGGATATGTGGAAGTTGAAGCGAGAGAAAAAGAGAGCCCAACGGGCTTGTCTAGGTTTTAGTCGCTTTGCTGTCCGTAAGTACTCGAGGTTCTTATGATCTGTAAAGATCATCACTGGGTGTAATGCGCCTTCGAGCAGATACCTCCATTCTTCTAGAGCGAATTTTATGGCCAGCAGCTCCCTGTCACCCACGTCGTAGTTTAGTTCCGGCGGGCTGAGTCTCCGGCATGCGAATGCAACGGGGTGAAGGATGGCTTTGGGCCCTTGTCTTTGGGAAAGAATTGCTCCTGTTGCAATTTCCGAGGCGTCCACCTCCAGTACAAATGGCTGAGAAGGATCGGGGTGGCGAAGAATTGGAGCAGAACTAAACAGGTTTTTCAATTTCAGAAAGGCCTCTTGTGCGGCTTCGGACCACCGGAAGGAACCGTGCTGGCGGGTTAGCTGGGTGATGGGTGCCACAATAGCCGAGAATCCGATAATGAATTTCCGGTAAAAGTTGGCGAATCCTATGAACCGTTGGACCCCTTTTTTATCGGATGGAGCTGGCCACTCCTGAATGTCTTGTATCTTTTGGGGATCCATTGCGATCCCATCTGCTGATATGATGAACCCCAGGAATTGTACCACTGATCTCTCGAATTCGCACTTCTCCACTTTCAAATAAAGCTTGTGTTGCTTCAATATAGTAAGGACCCTTTTGACGTGCCCCTTGTGTAGCTCAATCGTGGAGGAGAAAATGAGTATGTCATCTAGATAGACAACAAGGAAGTCATCCAGGTATTCTTGGAATATATCGTTGACTAGGTGCTGAAAAGTGGCTGGGGCATTACACAGCCCGAATGGCATCACCAAGTACTCGAAGTGTCCAAACCTGGACCTGAATGCTGTCTTCCATTCGTCCCCGGCTCTGATTCTGACAAGGTTATAGGCACCCCGGAGATCTAATTTGGAAAAGACCTTGGCAGATCGGAATCGTTGGAACAGCTCCGGAATAAGCGGCAGTGGATACCTGTTCTTGATGGTGATATTATTAAAGTGGGGTTCCACCCAAAAAAACAAACCTATCTAAAAAATTCTAAAAAACAAAACAAAAAAACATTTGGATATTTTTTTTTTTTTTACTTACCTCTAAATGCCTGTTGCTAGGTGGTCCATCGTAGTCTGCCTGTCCCTTAGCCTGGGCTGGTGACATCACTTCCTCCTCGGCACAGGAAGGGCTCCGCTCTGCTCCCTCCCTCCTGTCAATCATCTGGGACCCAATTCAGGTCCCAGGTGATTGAGCGGCCAATCACGGCGCACGGCGCCGCTCGCGCATGCGCAGTGGGTGCCAGGCTGTGAAGCCACAGCCCGGCGCCCACAGTTGAAATGCCGGCGCCGACGAGCGGAGGGGGGAGACGAGCGGGGCCTCCATCCCCCGCATCGCTGGACCCAGGGACAGGTGAGTGTCCAATAAAAATCAGTAGCTGCAGTATTTGTAGCTGCTGACTTTTAATTTTTTTTTTTTTGGACGGCCCCCCTGGGTGGAACCCCACTTTAAGCTGCCGGTAGTCCACACAAGGTCTAAGGGATCCATCCTTCTTCCCAACAAAGAACATCCCTGCTCCGGCAGGTGAGGATGAGGGACGTATAAAACCCTTTTCCAGGTTCTCATTGATGTATTGTTTGAGAGCCTCCAGTTCAGTCTCCGAGAGGGGAAATATACGACCGAACGGAATCACTGATCCCGGCAGCAGATCGATTGGACAGTCATAAGGCCGATGAGCTACCGGAAGGGGAGTCTCGCCTACCCGCCATCATTGATTCGGGAGCTTGTAGCTGCTTCATGGATGCAGCCCTGGCCCGCAGCCTCCGTATTCCCTTGCAAACGAAAGCTCAAGGTCTTCAGGTGCATCTGGCTGATGGGTCTCTTCCTAGTTCGGGTCCAATCACCCAGGAGACCCGGCCTATTCTAGTAACCACCGACTCCGGGCATCAAGAGCTCCTACGGCTTGACCTCATCCATTCTCCCATTTTTCCAGTCATCCTAGGCCTGCCCTGGTTACAGGCTCAAGATCCGCAGATCCAATGGAGCACTAAGGTGGCCACCTATTGGAAAGTGAACTATACCAAGCGTTGTTTTTCACTGGCACGAGCACTTTATTGATCTTAATCATTGAACCACATTATATTTTTGGACTATTATCAACTCATTGGATTGTATTGTCACTTTGGTTTTGGCATCATTACATCACATTTTGGGATACTTATTTTGTTTCATATGTAATATTTTTGTACAATATTTCAGATATATATATTTTTTGGGTCATTGAATTACACATATATCTTGGGTTATCATTGATTTATTGCATATTAGTCACATTGTTTTTTGCTATATTTATTTATTATCACATATGGACATTCTTGTACAAATATTTTATTAATACATTCACGGTTTATCTATATTGCAAACAGCAGCATATGCATGAGCACTATCACATACGTTTAATTGGGTTTTAAATTAGAATCACCTGGCACCGGGTGCATATTATAACAGAACAGCGCCATATCTACTTTGTTTTCTTCTTTTTCACATACAACCCTTACCCGAGTACAGGCTAACTTCCCCTTCCAATGGGGCTCCATCTCATCTCCTATCTGGGGATAACGATTGCCCCTAACCCCTCAGATATCTACGTTCTAAATTATCTCTCCCTATTGACCCGACTTCAGAAGGAACTAGATGCCTGGAACTCCTCTCCATTGCCCTGGTTTGGATGTAATAAACTGTACCTATCACGGTCCCTAAACGCGCTTTTTTTTTTTTTCCTTTTTTTTTTTACATCCCTGCGATCTATGTCCATACGATTCATATGGCACCAAGGCATGTCCCACATCTGTCACACCCTACTCGCGTACCCCAAAATCCAGGGCAGGGTAGGCCTACCCGACTTTGAGCTATATCATAGAGCGGCGCTGCTGTCTAGGGTCCTAGAGTGGTTTCTTCGTCCCTTCTCCAAAGCGTCCACCATGGTGGAACAAGACCTATCCGCCCTTGACCTCAGAGCCCTATTTGGGGACATGGGCAACACTTACACCTACTCTCCTCTACCTCCCCACTGACAACCGCGGCCCTGCACCCCTGGTACAAAAAAGGCATGCTATCGTTATTGTCCTCAGATCCCTCACTTCTCTGTTTGACCACCTCGCACTGCCTCAAGGCAGGGGCTCCAACACAACAGGCCCCTACTCCCGCTCCACCTGGCCTATGGTGAACATATTTGTGGTCCCCACCTCAGGCATGCTCGTAGTGCCAAATGACCAGGGCAACTGGCTCACAGCCCTTTGCATATCCTCCTTTTGCTCGGACCTTTTTTCCTCTTCCCAGATTCACAGGTTCCCAAAGGGATATGAACAGCTGTGCTCTTTCAGAAACACACAGACACCTACTCTCTATCATGTACACGTTACAACACGCACTGCTGCACGATCAACCCCCCTCTTACACCAGGAAGTGGTCCACGGATCTGGGAAAGGAATTTCACTTCGTAGATTGGCAAAAGTCATACTACTTTACACACAAATCCTCAATATCTTGTTACACCCAGGAGAAAAACTTTAAACTTCTCTCTGATGGTACAGGGACCCTCAATCTCTCCACAAAATATTCCCATCCATACCTCCCTCGTGCTGGAGATGCAGGTCGGCAGATGGAAGTTATTTACACATATGGTGGGACTGTCAGTCCATTCAGCCCCTCTGGTCACAGGTCTTTGCCATATACAGCAGTCTATATGATCAGCCCCTGCTGCCTTCCCCAGAGATAGCTCTACTATCCATGCTCCATAGCCTCCCAGAAACATGCCTTCTTCCTATCAGCCGCCAGACAGCTTATACCCCTATTCTGGAAAACTACCACTAGCCCCCTCTGGCCCTATGGGTCTCCACAGTCAATGACATCATGCACATGGAGATGTTAGCCCTTGCTAATGACACCTTTTTACAAATTTTAGGATCCTATGGCTCATCTGGATCGAGTACTCTGCCTGGGACTCCCTGAAAACTTTGTTGCCCCAGGGTCAACCCGGACACACATCCTGATTACACCATACAGGTTTATCGCACCAAGGTCTGCTCAAGCCCCCTTCACCTTTACCCTTGTCCTTTCTTTCCCTCCCTCTTCTCCCCTCTACTTTTCTTCTCCCTCCTCTCTTCCTACAATTATAACCTCTCACCCCACAGTCAGATGTTATACCCTTCAACCATATTAGCCCTCACGGTTCCTTGAAAAGGTTATTACCATCTGCTCTTGGTAGGTGACGGGATGTTGATGCTCTCGTTAGCACTGGTTCATATTGTATACTGGAAATGTGACATACTTTGTATTAACCTATGGTATTGACAACTGAACGCTACCTATGTTACCATATTTTGTTAACAACAATAAAAACATATTTGACTCTAAAAAGGGACCAAAATATTTACCAAGTAACTAGGGCTGAAACAACTAATCGATTAATCGACAACTAATCGATTATGAAATTAATCGATTACTATTTTCATAATCGATTAATCGGCCAGTAACATAATGAGGATAGAAAAACTAAAATGATCCCTTTATAGTACAAAAAGAGCAAATCGCTACTGTAAATATTACTTTCACAGGTCTACAGTAAAAAAATGAACCCCTTACAGTAGTGATTATCTGCTTTTTTTGTACTATAAAGGGCTAATTTTAGTTTTTTTAACCCCATTATGTTACTAAACGTAAAAGCAAACTGCATAGGTGTGTACCGAGCCTTATGCTGGCCACCCGGATCAATTTTCAGACGAGAATATTAAGACGAAAAATCTTTGTACATTCGCTGAATTAAAGAATGTTGTTTGAAATTTTCACTTGTTTTTAACCTTCTGTTTTTAAAATGAAAGTAATTTCTGAAGGAAAACCACATCCACTGTCTGAAAACTCCTTTGACCAAGAAGTTATCTATTTCTAAATTTTCGCGTCACTGTGGTTGAAAACGAATGTCGATTTGACCCCACTAACGATTATAAAATCGAATGAACGTTCTTAAAATGAATTTTTTTTTTGAAGGAAGACCTTGTTTGTTTTTTAATAAAAAAAATTTGATCTCTGAGTCTGATGATATTTACCAGATTCACCCTATAGTATATCTCTTCTGTCTGTTATTCTCAGAGTGGATTCGATATTTTGCTCCCTAACCACATGGTTATTTATATTTACCACTCCATAGTGATATTTGAGAATAAATTGCCTTTTTTTAAAACTTACTAACTTACTTACTAACTAAATTATACACCACACTTTGTTTTAAGGTTATTAACCGATTAATCGATTAATCGACACAATAATCGGCCAACTAATCGATTATGAAAATAATCGTTAGTTGCAGCCCTACAAGTAACTATTACATAGTAGGGGAGGTTGAAAAAAGACAAGTCCATCAAGTCCAACCTATGTGTGTGATTTTATGTCAGTATTACATGCTATATCCCTATATGTTGTGGTCATTCAGGTGCCTGTCATCTAAAAGTTTTTTGAAATCATCGATGCTTCCCGCTGAAACCGCTGCCTGTGGAAGCGAATTCCACATCCTAACTGCCCTTGCAGTAAAGAATCCTCTACGCAGTTTAAGGTTAAACAAATTTTCTTCTAATTTTCGTGAATGGCCGCGTGTCTTATTAAATTCCCTTTCGCGGAAAAGCTTTATCCCTATTGTGGGGTCACCAGTACCGTATTTGTACATTGAAATGATATCCCCTCTCAAGCGTCTTCTCCAGAGAGAATAAGTTCAGTGCTCATAACCTTTCCTTATAACTAAGGTCCTCCAGTCCCTTTATTAGTTTTGTTGCCCTTCTCTGGACTCTCTCCAGTTCCAACACACCCTTCCTGAGGACTGTTGCCCAGAACTGGACGGCATACTCCAGGCGTGGCCGGACCAGAGATTTGTAGAGTGGGAGAATTATCGTTTTATCTCTGGAGTTCATCCCCTTTTTAATGCATGCCAATATTTTGTTTGCTTTGCTTGTAGCAGCTTGGCATTGCATGCCATTGCTGAGCCTGTCATCTTTTTTGACCCCCAGGTCCTTTTCCATCCTAGATTGCCCCAGAGGATCTCTCCTAGTGAGTAGATTGTATTCATATTTTTGCCACCTAAATGCATTATTTTACATTTTTCTACAATAAACCTCATTAGCCACGTAGTTGCTGAAGCAGGTAAACTGCCACCCAGGTGTACTTCAGGTAATGCAGGATAACTTTCAGTGACCCCGGATCCGTGAGAAATCGAATGAGCTACGGAAACAGATTTTGAGTGTGTTCATAAGATCTCAGACCTTTACTGAATACCACAGTGGCTTATATGCAAAAGAAAGAAGGGAGGAGCTGTGTTTTTAATGCATATGTTTCTAAAAGTTTTATACAAACTCAGTATTTTCTTATTATTAAAACTGCTGAATTTAGTTTAACAAGAACTTGCTGATTTTGCTTAAACAGGCTGCTCCATGAATCAGCTTTAAGCACAATGACTTGCAGGCAGTGCCGGCCCAAGACATTGTGCTGCCTGGTATCAAAAATGAAATGCCCCCCCCCAAAAAAAAAATCACGCCCACCAAAATGCCCCCACATCCATTATTTTATATCATGGTAACTAAAGTGGACCTGTCATGGCTCTATACATGTAAAGGAGTATAAAGAGGACCTGTAAAAATATAAACTGCAGAGGTGATCAAATACCACCAAAAGAAAGCTCTATTTGTGGGGAAAAAAAGGATGTAATTTTGTTTGGTTGCAACGTCATAGGACCACACAATTGTCAGTTAAAGCGATGCAGTGCCGAATTGCAAAAAAAATGATTGAAGTGCAATATTTCTATTATTACATTGTTCTATAAAATTAAAATAGTTCAACTCACCATAATGCAGAATCAGTGGGAGCCCCGAGCCTGTCACTTGCCAACGTCACCTGCCTTCAGATGCAGATTGTCACTTGCCACGACATCACCTGCCTCACATTGCGGATTGTCACTTGCCACCTGCCTCACATTGCGGATTGTCACTTGCCACCTGCCTCACATTGCGGATTGTCACTTGCCACCTGCCTCACATTGCGGATTGTCACTTGCCACCTGCCTCACATTGCAGATTGTCACTTGCCACCTGCCTCACATTGCGGATTGTCACTTGCCACGGCGCCACCTGCCTCACATTGCGGATTGTCACTTGCCACCTGCCTCACATTGCGGATTGTCACTTGCCACAGCGCCACCTGCCACACATTGCGGATTGTCACTTGCCACCTGCCTCACATTGCGGATTGCCACCTGCCTCACATTGCGGATAGCCACCTGCCTCACATTGCGGATTGTCACTTGCCATGACACCAGGCACACATTGTGGATTGTCACTTGCCACTACTGCTGATCCCATTGTGAGGAGCCCGGTGTTCTGCCGAAAAAGGTCCCCCATCGCATAGTGTCCGCCCTGTACTGCTATGGAGGACAAAGGAGACACTGAAAGTCTCCGAACATCAACAGCAGGAGCATGTGGCACAATGTACTCTGAAGCGCAGGCGCCGTGGAGAGCTCATGAGCAGCTGTTCATGTTGGGAGACTTTCGGCGTCTCCTTTGTCCTCCGTACTGCGCAAGCGCTGCGCCTGCGCAGTACAGGGTGGACAGTATCTGATAGAAGACCTTTCTCGGCGGATCCTCCCAGTGGGATCCGCAGCGGAGCGGGCGGAACGGGCTGGCTGGCGGGCGGCAATTTGCCGCCCCCCTGAATGTGCCACCTGGAATCATGGCTCCATCGGGTTCTATGGTAGGGCCGGCCCTGCTTGCAGGGTGTGTTTCTATGCAAAGTGTTAGTTAAGCTAATTATGTCAAAACACATATTGAAAAGTTAATTTCTACTTAAATAAAATGGAGTCATTTATACATTCTATTACAGTTGCCCACCCCAATAATTTGTTCAGATCTTCTTGCAAAGTTTCCACATCCTGGGGAGAAGTTATTGCCCTGCTTAGCTTAGTAGCGTCTGCAAATACAGAGATGTTTATCCCATCCTCTAGGTCTTTTATGGATAAATTAAATAGGATTGGTCACCGGACAGAATCCTGGGGGACCCCACTTTCCACCCCGGACCATTCTGAGTACTCCCCATTTACTGTATCACTACCCTCTGAACTCTCCCCTGTAGCCAGTTTTCAATCCATGTACTCACCCTATGGTCCATGCCAACAGACCTTACTTTTTACAGTAAACGTTTATGGGAAACTGTATCAAATGCTTTTGCAAAATCCAGATACACCACGTCTACGGGCCTTCCTTCATCTAGATGGCAGCTCACCTCCTCATAGAAGGTTAATAGATTGGTTTGGCAAGAACGATTCTTCATGAATCCATGCTGATTACTGGTAATGATACAGTTTTCTATACTAAAATCTTGTATATAGTCCCTTATCATCCCCTCCAAGAGCTTAAATAACAATTGATGTTAGGCTAACTGGTCTGTAATTCCCAGGGCTATATCTTGGTCCTTTTTTAAATATTGGTGCTACATTGGCTTTTTTCCAATCAGCTGGTACCATTGCAGTCAGTAGACCGTTCGTAAAAATTAGAAACGATGGTCTGGCAATTACTTGACTGAGTTCCTTAAAGCGGGGGTTCACCCACACCGCCAAAAAAAAAAATATTAAAAGCCAGCAGCTACAAATACTGCAGCTGCTGACTTTTAATACATTGCCACTTACCTGTCCCGGGGTCCAGCGATGTCGGCAGGGGACACCGAGAACCCGCTCGGTTCTCGGCAGCTGCCGCCGCCATCCTAGGTGAGGGAATCAGGAAGTGTAGCGTTGCGGCTTCACTTCCCGGTTCCCTACTGCGCATGCGCGAGTCGCGCTGCGCGTCCCTAGTGGTCCCCGCTCTCTGCTGGGAGCTGTGTGTTCCCAGCAGACAGTGCGGTCGGGACGGGAAGAGGCATAGACTCCCATGGGAGTCTATGCCGGAAGTGGGTGCAAATACCTGTCTTTGACAGGTATCTGCACCCCCCTCCCCCCTGAAAGGTGCCAAATGTGACACCGGAGGGGGGGAGGGTTCCGAAAAGCGGAAGTTCCATTTTTGTGTGGAACTCCGCTTTAAGGACCTTCGGGTGCAAGCCATCTGGTCCCAGGGACTTATTAATGTTAAGTTTTTCAAGTCTATTTCTAATTCTGTCCTCTGTTAGCCATGAGGGTGCATCCTGTGACATGTCATGAGGATAAACATTGCAGTTTTGGTTACTGAAGCCCCCACGATTTCCTTGTGAAGACTGAGGAGAAGAATAAATTCAATACCTTTGCCATCTCTCCATCCTTGGTAACCAGATTCCCTTCATAATTCTTTATGGGACCAATATGATCTGACCTCCCTTTCTTACTATTTATGTAAAGTGGTTGTAAACCCTTTACAACCACTTTTTACTACAGTTACGCCTACAGTGCCTTGCAAAAGTATTCTTCCCTTGGCATTTTTCGTGTTTTGTTGCCTCACAACCTGGAATTAACATGGATTGTTTGAGGATTTGCATCATTTAATTTACAGAACATACCCACAACTTTGAAGATGTGTGTGTTTGTTTGTTTTTTTGTTTTGTTTTTTTTGTTTTTTATTGTGAAGCAAACAACAAATAGGACAAAATAACAGAACATGTCAATATGCATAACTATTCACTCCCCTAAAGCCAATACTTTTGTAGAGCCACCTTTTGCAGCCATCACAGCTCCAAGTCGCTTTGGATACATCTCTGTGAGCTTGCCACATCTAAACACTGGGATTTTTGCCCATTCCTCCTTGCAAAACCAGCTCTTTCAAGTTGGATGGTTTGCACTTGTGAACAGCTATCTTTAAGTCTGACCACAGATTTTCTATTGGATTGAGGTCTGGTCTTTCACTAGGCCATTCCAACACATTTACATGTTTCCCCTTAAACCACTTCAGTGTTGCTTTAGTAATGTGTTTGGGGTCATTGTCCTGCTGGAAGGTGAACCTCAGTCCTAGCCTTAAATCACAGAGTGGTACATGTTTTGCTCAAGAATATCCCTGCATTTAGCACCATCCATCTTTCCCTCAACTCTGACCAGTTTCCCAGTCCCGACTGCTGAAAACACCCCCACAGCATGATGCTGCTATCACCATGTTTCACTGTGGGGATGGTGTTCTTTAGGTGAATTGATGTGTTGTGTTTGCGCCAGACATAGCATTTTCTTTGGTCAAAAATTCAATTTTAGTCTTATTAGACCAAAACACCTTCCTCCATACATTTTGGGAGTCTCCCACATTGGAAACTCCAAAACGTGTCATTTTGTTTTTTGCTGAAAGTAATGGCTTTCTTCTGGCCAATCTGCCATAAAGCCCAACTCTATGGAGCGTACGGCTTATTGTCTTCCTATGTACAGATACTCCAGTCTCTGCTGTGGAACTCTGCAGCTACTCCAGGGTTACCTTAGGTCTCCGTGCTGCCTTTCTGATGAATGCCCTCCTTGCCCGATCTGTGAGTTTTGGTGTGCGGCCATCTCTTGGCAGGTTTGCTGTTGTGCCATGTTCTTTCCATTTGGTTATGATAGATTTGATGGTGCTCCTAGGGATCATCAAAGATTTGGCTATAATTTTTTTTTTTTTTTTTTTTAGCAGTGGCTCTTGGGTCATCTAGTGAAGTTCAAGCCATAAGAGTCGGTACGATCAAAGAATGTCTGGCATTATATGCCGACGACATGTTATTGTTTCTGGAGGACCCCGGGTCCTCGTTACAGGCAGGTTTGAAAATACTAAATAATTTCACCACCTTTTCGGGGTTAAAAATAAATTGGAGTAAATCCTCCATTTTGTCGTTAGATGAGGGGGCCAAAGAAAAGGCTGACCATAGTCTGCCGCTAAAATGGGTATCTTCCATCACATATTTAGGGGTGAAGATTTCAGCTGATAGTTCTGACTACCTGACCCTTAATTTGGTGCCACTTCTGAATTTTTTTAAGCAAAAGGCTCAAGCGTGGCAGAGGCTCCCACTTTCACTCATAGGGAGGATAAATTTATTAAAAATGAAAATTCTTCCAGTCATTTTATACTTCCTGAGACATGCCCTAGTGTGGATTCCTAAGTCTTTTTTTAACAATTGGACAGTATCACTAGCTCGTTTCTGTGGGCTCCCAAGCAACCACGCATAGGACTCAAAGTACTTCAGGAACCCTGGGGGAGTGGCGGGTTGGCCCTACCTGACTGGAGGAAGTATTATTTGGCCAGTCAGATGGTCTTTGCCCATAATTGGTTGATCTCAGATGATGGGGATTCTGCTACAGTTGTGGAGGCGGTTCATTTGGGGTCATATGAGACCCTTCGATTGGCTCTCTACAGAGGTATCAAATCAGACTTGCCACTTACATTAGCTATGAAGGCTACTATTAAGGCTTGGGAGGAGGAGAAACAATTAGCATGTCCGAGTTATTTGGGCTTCTTTCCACTGACTCCGTTGTGGGGGAATCCTAAGTTGTCTCATTTTTATACATTCTCAGATCACATGGTGTGGGTGGTCAGGGGTATTAAAACCCTAAAAGATATTACAAGGGATGGGAGTCTTCTGACTTTCGATCAACTTAAGGCCAGACATGATCTCCCCAAGTCGTATTTTTTTCAGATTTTTACAACTTAGTCATGCCTTCCAGGCTCAGTTTGGGGATCAAGTGGTGGAATCCATTCTGTCATCCATGGAACATATGCTTATGCGGGAAGAACTTCCTAAAACATTATCAGTCACCTATAGAGAAATGTTTAAGAAAAGTCCTGTGGCATTGTCAAAGTGTAGGCAACGTTGGGAGGTGGAGGTCCCTGACATAGATGGGGAGGATTGGGATGAAATGTGGGACCGCCCCTTCAAACATCTGGTCTCGGCAAGGGATAAACTAATACACTTCAAATTTTTACACAGAATCTATTTTACCCCTTCAATTTCTCCGGAGTTTTGGAGATGTGGTTTTTCACCGGCTGGTGCTGAGCACATCTTCTGGGAATGTTCTCACATTAAGCCCTTCTGGAAGGGGATGGTTTCGTGTATCTCAGATCTACTGAAAATCCCTATCCCAACTTCAATTAAGGTTTGTCTATTGGGTTTGGTTGAGGAGGTGGTTCCCTCAACGGCTCTTTAGAACGTTATTAATCATGCTATTTTTCTATGGGAGAAAGGCTATACTATTGAAATGGAAGTCTTCTACGCCTCCAGGTATGCCCTTTTCGAAGGGACTGGTGAATTCCATGCTCCCTTACTATAAAGCAACTTACCTTTCCAAGGGGTGTGAGAAAATTTTTTATAAAGTGTGGCAAGCGTGGTTTAATTCAGACAACACTGCTGGATAAGTATGTTTAATATATTGTTCTATGTAATCAAAAGCTAAAATCATAGTTGTTTGGTAGTATATATGGCCTTCCATTTAGGTTAAGGGAGTTGGCTTTGGTAAATTTGCTCTCTGGGTTTAACAATATTTGAGGGATAAATACTTGTGCAATACCTGGGTAATACCTCAGACACATGGTTATATCCGCTGTATGTATCATGAGTTGTACCTTTTGAGATATAAGGTGAATGTCCTGTCCGAAGATGGGGGTGAACTGAGTTACAGGTTGTTGGGTGGAGGGTATGGGGGGGTAGGGGGAGGGGTTATGCACTCAGTTAGGTGCTATTGTTTGGTTGATTAAGAAGGACGGGATGGTCATTGAGTGATCTGGCAGTGTGCTAGGGTCACTCATTTGTTAACTTGTATGTTTGTTTTTTTTTAAAAGTTCATTTTCAATAAAAAGAATTAAAAAAAAAAATATTTGGCTATTTTTTTTATAACCCAACCCTGACTTGTACTTCTCAACAACATTGTCCCTTGTTTGGAGAGTTCCTTGGTCTTCATGGCAGTGTTTGGTTAGTGGTGCCTCTTGCTTAGGTGTTGCCTCTGGGGCCTTTCAAAAAGGTGTGTATATGTAATGACAGATCATGTGACACTTAGACTGCACACAGGTGGACATCATTTCACAAATTACCGTATATACTCGAGTATAAGTCGAGGCCCCTAATTTACCACAAAAAACTGGGAAAAATGTATTGACCCGAGTATAAGACGGGGTGAGAAATGCAGAGGGTCAACAATGCCCATCTGCAGCTGCCTGCCTCCCTGTGTCCTGTGCAGCCTACCTGTACCCTGTGCATGTGTCCTGTGTCCTGTACATGTGTGTCCTGTACATGTGTGTACTGTGTACATGTGCCTACCTTGTCCTGTGCAGCCTCCCTGTGGCGATCTCCATCCTCCCTGTGGCGATCTCCATCCTCAAACGGCGGCCGGCGTGTGATGATAGTGTTCGGCGGCCATTCCGCAGTTCAAAAGCCGCGCTTCCTCCTCGTCTGTGATAGGCTGACAGCTGACTGCCTATCACGGACATTCTCCCATTCTCATACCACGGACGAGGATGAGAGAATGTCCGTGATAGGCTGTACACTGACAGCTGTTCAGCCTATCACAGACGAACAGGAGGCGCGGCTTTTGAAAGCTGCAATAGCCGCCGAACACTATCATCACACGCCGGCCGCCGTCTGCCTGCATGACACGCTGATCATGCAGACAGACGGCGGTGACTCGAGTATAAGGGCTCTTTCTCACGGGGCGGATCAGTGATGATCCGCCCCGTGAACACCCGCTTGCTCAGCGGGGATCGCTCCGCCGATCCCCGCTGAGCAGGAAGATGACAGGTCCATCGCTGCACGCTGTGCAGCTACTGACCTGTCAGAGCACCGCTCTCCCCTATGGGGGGATCTGATGATGACGGACTGTGGTGTCCGTCGTCACCTGATCCGACCTGAAAACGGATGGAAAAGTAGTTTTTTCCTCCGTTACACTTTTCGGATCGGAGCGGGGTCGGATGTCAGCGGACATGTCACCGCTGACATCCGACGCTCCATAGGGATGAATGTATGTCCGTTTTTCATCCGAAAACGGAAGGATGAAAAACGGACATATGGATCCCTCGTGTGAAAGAGGCCTAAGTCGAAGGGGAAATAAACAAAAATACCAAGCGCAATAATGTTCTAGTGTGACATATACAATCAAATAAGTGTAAATCAAATGTATGTGAATGCACGTGCAATTAATTAAATAAAAATTGTTAGATTGACAATGATATCAAGCTGCTATCAATTATATAGTGGTCAGAATCCCCTAAAAATTAAAACATATAACATAGATTGATGCGCTCTGATACAAAGTTCAATCAATGTGAGAAAAGAATTTTTGTGCTAAAAAACCAATGTGAAAAAAATTGCTACCAAATCGCTAAAGAATCGCATATATATATATAAAATCGCAAATATATAAAAAATTTGCAAATATTTAAAAACTGTGTTCCTCCAGTAATCCAAATCCACTGGAAGTGGTGCGATATCTCCAAAATAAACTAAGCAACAATTGTGTATAGATATACTACAAATGCGTTTGCAAATAGTAATCAATCCAAATTAGTGCCAATAAATAAATAAAGTTCAATCAATGTGAGAAAATAATTTTTTGTGCTAAAAAACCAATGTGAAAAAAATTACTACCAAATCGCTAAAAAATCGCATATATAAATAAATACTAAAAATGCGTTTGCAAATGGTAATCAATCCAAATTAGTGCCAATAAATCAATAAATTAGATATATTCCCTGTGATAAGTGTTAAATCCTCCATAATAAAAATAAATAATTGATATGCTTATAAAGGTGCAATATGTATACAATTGATGAGTATAAATAGATAAATAGTGCCAATAGAATCTGATTAAATATAGATGGTTAAATTCATGAGATAGGATAAGTAGCAGGGGACAGTTCAATCCTCAGTAATCTGGGGTATCTGGATTCCTGCAGTAATTATTTGTTCACCCTCTGAGCTATTTCTTCCACAGCCACAATGAATGGTAATTTTCTCAGTATCAAGTGGTTTTATGTAAAATAAACAAAGAGAGAAAACATTGCGCAATATTGTTACAATAAAAGTTCACAGCCAAAACAGCGCAGTGATACACTCACGTGTGTCTGACTTGTTTTAGGCAAGCAGATAGGCAGATCTCAGCTGGCTTGTAAGGACAAGGCTTGCTACGCAAGCTGCTGCTGCTGCTTGATACAATGAATTCAGCAGACTGTGTCCTAAGCTCCTCCCACGCGTTACATCACTGACACATGACTTTCTCAAGGCCTTGAGAAAGTCACGTGTCAGTGATGTAACGCGTGGGAGGAGCTTAGGACACAGTCTGCTGAATTCATTGTATCAAGCAGCAGCAGCAGCTTGCGTAGCAAGCCTTGTCCTTACAAGCCAGCTGAGATCTGCCTATCTGCTTATCTGCATGCCTAAAACAAGTCAGACACACGTGAGTGTATCACTGCGCTGTTTTGGCTGTGAACTTTTATTGTAACAATATTGCGCAATGTTTTCTCTCTTTGTTTATTTTACATAAAACCACTTGATACTGAGAAAATTACCATTCATTGTGGCTGTGGAAGAAATAGCTCAGAGGGTGAACAAATAATTACTGCAGGAATCCAGATACCCCAGATTGCTGAGGATTGAACTGTCGCCTGCTACTTATCCTATCTCATGAATTTAACCATCTATATTTAATCAGATTCTATTGGCACTATTTATCTATTTATACTCATCAATTGTATACATATTGCACCTTTATAAGCATATCAATTATTTATTTTTATTATGGAGGATTCAACACTTATCACAGGGAATATATCTAATTTATTGATTTATTGGCACTAATTTGGATTGATTACCATTTGCAAACGCATTTTTAGTATATCTATACACAATTGTTGCTTAGTTTTACTTTGGAGATATCGCACCACTTCCAGTGGATTTGTATAACTGGAGGAACACAGTTTTTAAATATTTGCGATTTTTTTCATATATTTGCGATTTTATTTATATATGCGATTTTTTAGCGATTTGGTAGTAATTTTTTTCACATTGGTTTTTTTAGCACAAAAAATTATTTTCTCACATTGATTGAACTTTATTTATTTATTGGCACTAATTTGGATTGATTACTATTTGCAAACGCATTTGTAGTATATCTATACACAATTGTTGCTTAGTTTATTTTGGAGATATCGCACCACTTCCAGTGGATTTGGATTACTGGAGGAACACAGTTTTTAAATATTTGCGAATTTTTTATATATTTGCGATTTTATATATATGCGATTCTTTAGCGATTTGGTAGCAATTTTTTTCACATTGGTTTTTTAGCACAAAAATTCTTTTCTCACATTGATTGAACTTTGTATCAGAGCGCATTAATCTATGTTATATGTTCTAAGTCGAAGGGGACACTTTCAGCCCAAAAAAAAGGGCTGAAAAATTTGACTTGTACTCGAGTATATACGGTATGTGACTTCTGAAGGTAATTGGTTGCACCAGAGCTTTTAATGGGCTTCATAACAAAGGGGGGTGAATACATATGCACATGCCAATTATCAGTTTTTTTTATTTCTAAAAAATAGTTTTATGTATATATTTTTCTAATTTTACTTCAACTTAGACTATTGTGTTCTGATCCATCACATATAATTCAGATTAAAAAAAACATTGAACTAAAGGCTGTAATGTAACAATATAGGTAAAAAGCTAAGGGGGGTAAATACTTTTGCAATGCACTGTATAATACAGGTATTACAGGTAAGCCTGACGCGCTGGCAGCGGCAGCTCCTGTGCGCATTTGCGGGGTGACGTCATCGCAGCTCCGGCCAATCACAGCGCTGGAGCCCGCGATACCCGGAAGTAACTCCGGGAGACATGTCGCCGGCCAAATCAGTGTGCCGGGAGTGCTACGGGGGCTTCGATCTAAGGTAAGCATATCATAATGAGCTAGTGTACTATGCATACTAGCTTAATATGCCTTTGTCTTGCAGGTCTTTTTTTTTTCTCCCCTTGGGTTTACAACCACATTTTTTTTTACTCTCCTCCACTATGTGCATTTCGTGTTCTATCTTAGCCGCCCTAATTGCACCCTTACAATTCTTGTTGCATTCTTTGAAAAGTTGGAATGCTGATGATGATCCCCCAGCCTTGTATTTTTTGAAGGCCTTCTTGTCAGAAACCATGAAATCGGCTGATACAGAAGTACAGTTAAATCACACTTGTTTAATGATAAAAGTAAAAAGAACAAACTAAGTCAAAACATAGCCAAAGTTCAGTAACCGGAACGGATAGTCAGCCAAGCCAGAAGTCAGGGATCAATGTAGTGGAACAGCAAGCAGGATCAGGAGCCAGAAGGGATATCAGCAAAGCAAGTCTTTTGAACAGGATCGCAGGAGACTGGCCGGCTTAAGTAGGCAGGACTGATGAGCAGGATATCATTAACAGCTGAGTAAATGTGGAGAGATAGAAACTGGCAATAAGCTGACAGCTGAGCGGCCAGCTCAGAGAAGGAAGGGCTGAGCCCATCCCTGACAGTGCCCCTCCTCAACGACCCCTCGCCCTCGGAGGACCACCAGGCTTGAGGGGAAAACATCTATGGTAATCACAGAGGAGGACAGGGGCATGTACGTCTGAGAATGAGACCCAAGAGCGTTCCTCCGGACCATACCCTTTCCAATGCACCAGGTACTGTATGCGCCCACAGGAGTCAACAATGGTCTGTACTTCATACTCCTCATGGTTCTCAACCTGTACAGGGTGAGAACGTGGCACCGAGGTGGTAAAGCGATTGCAGAGCAAAGGTTTTAATAAGGAGACATGAAATACATTTGAAATACGCATATTAGAAGGAAGGTCTAATGCGTAAGCCACTGGGTTAATCCTGCGAAGAATACGGAAAGGCCCAATAAACCAAGGTGCGAACTTCAGTGAGGGAACACGAAGTCGGAGGTTGCGAGATGACAGCCAGACCCTGTCCCCAACCTGGTAGGAAGGCCAGGCAGGCGTCTGCGGTCAGCATGGAGTCTGTACCTATCATTAGCATCACGCAAAGCCTCCTGGACTTGTGCCCAAGTGGAACGAAGACCACGTAGATGCTCCTCTAACGCAGGAATATTCTGCGGAACAAACAAGTCAGGCAACATGGAAGGTTGGAAACCATAATTCGCCGTAAACGGGGACAACCAGGAAGCGGAATTCAAGGTACTGTTGTGAGCAAACTCTGCCCACGGTAATAGGTCTGACCAGTTGTTATGATGGTCAGAAATATAGCAACGCAGGATTTGCTCCAAGCACTGATTGGCTCGTTCTGAGGCCCCATCAGACTGCAGGTGATACACAGAGGAGAAAGCAAGCTTAATTCCCAACTGCGCACAAAAGGCTCGCCAGAACCGGGACACAAACTGACTACCCCTGTCCGAGACAATCACCTTGGGTAGCCCATGTAAGTGAAAGATCTGCCGAGCAAAAATGGAAACCAGTTCCTTAAGTAGAATGTAATGACACATCTTTGAGAACCGGTCAAACACCATAAGGATAACTGTGTTGCCCTGGGAGTTGGCTAACTTCACAATGAAATCCATAAACAGGGGGGTCCAGGGCCTCTCTCCATTGGGTATGGGTTGTAGGAGGCCCACTGGAAGGTGTCGTGGAGTCTTACTCTGAGCACACACGGAACAGGCAGCTACGAAGGCAGTTACATCAGCACGTAGACTAGGCCACCAGAATTGTTTGGAAATGGCCCAAAAGAGTTGATTCTTCCCAGGGTGGTCAGCAGCCTTGGGAGAATGGTAAGTCTGGAGCACGGCAGTACGCAGACTCTCTCGGACAAAGCAGTGGTGACTAGATTTCTTACTAGGAGCATGGACCTGAGCAGCAAGAATTTTGCCACCCAAAGGAGAAGTGAGACTGGTGCGAACCGTAGCCAGAATACGATCAGGAGGAATCACAGGAACCAGCACCGACTCCAACTTGGAAGTGGAGGAAAATTGTTGTGACAAGGCGTCAGCCCTTACATTCGTAGTACTGGGTAAGAATGAGACAATGTAATTGAAACTTGACAAGAAAAGAGCCCATCGCGCCCTTCTGGGAGAGAGGCGTTTAGCCTCGGACAAGAATGTGAGATCGTTATGGTCAGTAAGGATGAGAACCGACACAGTGGTACCTTCGAGCATTCTTTCAGGGCTAAAATGATCGCCAACAGCTCTCTGTCACCAATCTCGTAATTGCACTCTGCAGGTAACAATTTCTTGGAAAAGTAGCCACAAGGATGCATGGCGCTCTAATGCCCTGTACACACGGTCGGATTTTCCGACGGAAAATGTGTGATAGGACCTTATTGTCGGAAATTCCGACCGTGTGTGGGCTCCATCACACATTTTCCATCGGATTTTCAGACACACAAAGTTTGAGAGCAGGCTATAAAATTTTCCGACAACAAAATCCGTTGTCGGAAATTCCGATCGTGTGTACACAAATCCGACGCACAAAGTGCCACGCATGCTCAGAATAAATAAAGAGATGAAAGCTATTGGCTACTGCCCCATTTTATAGTCCCGACGTACGTGTTTTACGTCACCACGTTCAGAATGATCGGATTTTCCGACAACTTTGTGTGACCGTGTGTATGCAAGACAAGTTTGAGCCAACATCCGTCGGAAAAAATCCTAGGATTTTGTTGTCGGAATGTCCGATCAATGTCCGACCGTTTGTATGGGGCATTAGAGGTAGGACGTTGAGACAGAAGGGCGCCAACACCAGTCTCAGAAGCATCAACCTCAAGGATAACGTAGGATTAGGATGTGCCAACACAGGAGCAGAAACAAAGGCAGCCTTGAGACTCTCAAAGGCTTTAATGGACTCCGGAGACCAACTCTGTGGGTTACCGTCCTTTATGGTGATCAGTCAGGAGCTTGACCAGAGACGAGAAGTTACGAATAAACTTCCGATAATAGTTGGAAAAGCCCAGGAAACTCTGCAGAGGATGTAAACCCACGGGTCGAGGCCACTGTAGAACTGCTGAAAGTTTCTCTGGGTCCATCGAAAAACCAGCAATGGAAATGACATAACCCAAGAATTTAACCTATTCACGATGGAACTCGCACTTTTCCAGTTTACAATAGAGCTGCACGATTAATCGTACATAGAATCGCGATTTCGATTCACCCCCCCCCCCCCCCCGCGATCTACAGTCTGGATTATCTCGATTTTTTTTAATAGCCTGAACAGGCTGATCGGAGGAGAAGTCGCCGGGAACCAGCGTTTTGAAAATGGCGCCGCCGGCACCGAAGTACACAGAGCCGGTCCTCGGCTCTTTCCGGCGGCTCTCGTTTACTTTCGGCTCCACTCGTAGTCCCGAGCGGAGCTATCCGAACCTACTCGGATAGCTCCGTTCGGGACTACGAGTGGAGCCGAAATTGAACGAGAGCCGCCGGAAAGAGCCGAGGACCGGCTCTGTGTACTTCGGCGCCGGCGGCGCCATTTTCAAATCGCGGTCGGCGATTTTGAAGCCCTGGAAGCAAGTACAGGGGATCCAAGGCTGCACTGGGGCAAGGCTGCACTGGGGCAAGGCTGCACTGGGGAAGGCTGCACTGGGGAAGGCTGCACTGATATGGCTGCACTGACATGGCTGCACTGACAAGGCTTTATCTTTAAAATAAAATTATTTTTTTGAGAATCGTGAGAGAATCATGATCTTTATTCCAAGCAAAAGAATCGTGATTCTCATTTTTCCCAGAATCGTGCAGCTCTAGTTTACAATAGAGATTGTTCTCTCTTAGTTTCTGAAGCACACAACAAACATCTGTGTGGTGGCTCTCCAGGGACTTTGAAAATATGAGGATATCATCGAGATAAACCACCACACATAACTGCAACAAATCTCGGAGGACATTGTTAATAAATTCCTGGAAAACCGCTGGGGCGTTACAAAGGCCAAAAGGCATTATGAGGTACTCATAATGGCCTGTTCTGGTATTAAACAGTTTTCCACTCGTCGCCCTCCTTAATCCTCACAAGATTGTATGCCCCTCTCAAATCAAGCTTCGTGAAAACCGTTGCTCCTTTGAGGCGGTCAAATAATTCCGTAATCAACGGAATTGGATAGGCATTCTTAATCATGAAACGATTGAGACCCCTATAATCAATACAAGGTCTCAGTTCACCACTCTTCTTCTTCACAAAGAAGAAACCAGCACCAGCAGGAGACGAGGATTTGCGGATGAAACCTCGAGAAAGTGTGTCTGCGACATACTCCTCCATGGCCTTATCCTCCAAGACCAACAAAGGGTAAACCCGGCCACGAGGGGGTATGGCACCAGGTTGAAGGTCAATTGCGCATTCATACGGCCGGTGTGGAGGCAAACTAACGGCTTGACCTTTGTCTAAGACATCGCTAAAATCGCAAAACTCCTCAGGGAGGGAGGAGAGTGAAGAGGTGCACAGGACCTTGGCTACCTTCTGGAAGCATGTCTCACTGCATTGTGGTGACCAGGAGAGAACCTCAGCATGGAGCCAAACAAAAGAGGGGTTGTGCCTCCTGTAACCAAGGATAACCAATAACCAGCAGAAACTTGGGTGAGGAAATAACTTGGAATTGGATTATCTCATGGTGAAGAGCCCCTACGGCCATGGACAACTGAACCGTCTCATAAATCACATGGGCAGGCTGTAGAGGTCTCCCGTCAAGAGCCTCAATGGCAAGTGGAGTGTCGCACAGCTGCAGCGGAATCAAGTGCTTCAATACAAAGGCAGCATCAATGAACAGGCCTGCAGCCCCAGAGTCGATTAGAGCCTGTATCTCGACGGACAACTCAGCCAAAGAAAGGGTGACCGAAACCAGGGGCTTATCCTTCTGGATAACTGGGGATGAAACAACGCCACCTAAGGTCTGTCCATGACAGGACCTCAAGGTTCGGGCATTCCCTGGACTGGTAGGACAAGACTTCAAAAAGTGACCTGCCTGGCCACAAAGGCACAATCTCTCCCTCCTCCTAAAGGTTCTATCATCTGCAGAGAGACGCGTGAAACCCAAGTGCAAGGGTTTACCTTCACTGACCGACTCGGTACCAGGAGGCATGGGAGGTGAGGGAGGCACGGGTGGGACTGCAAAGCTCGGAGACAAACGTACAGGAGGCTTCCACAAGTGCTCCTTAAAAGAGTCTTTCTCTGAGTCTGGAGCCAATGAGGATGGCAAACGTGATCAACTTCTCCAGCTCAGTGGGTATATCTCGGGCTGCTAACTCATCCTTGATGGTATCCGAGAGACCATGAGAAAAAGCAGCCATGAGGGCCTCATTGTTCCACGCAACCTCTGCTGCCAGAGTACGGAATTCAATGGCGTAATCGGCAACAGTTCTCGTACTCTGTTCGATGGACATGAGGCACTTGGCAACAGAAGCAGAGCGTGCGGGAACGTCAAATACCCTTTTAAATGAAGCCACAAACTCAGGGTAGCACAAGACAACAGGTTTTTGCATCTCCCATAAAGGGTTTGCCCAGGCCAAGGCTCTCTCAGAAAGCAAAGATATCACGAAACTTACTTTGCTTCTGTCTGTGGGGAAACACCTGGGGCAGCATGTCAAAGTATATCTCAACCAGGTTGAGAAACCCTCTGCATTGGACTGGATCACCCCAAAATAGTTCAGAAGGGACTCTCCTTTTCACCGAAATCGGCGATGAATGAGTTTGAGGTATATAAAGATGTCGGCCTCTTCCTGCGTAAAGTGATTTTTAGATATTGGCATACTGAGCACCATCAGAAATTGGAAGCAAATTCATCCAATAAAGAAGAAGAGGAGGCATTAGAAGCTCTGGCCTCAGTGCTGCAGGAGAATGCTGACTCTGATTCCGATATGAAAGGTTCAACCCCAAGACAGGAGTGTCCCCGCCCCTCCAGTATCCAAATCAGTTAAGATACCACCCATGTATAAACACAAATGGATACATCTTTTCTTAGAACAGGTTAAAAATGATCTGTCCAAAATAGATTGGAACTGGAGGGGATTAAATAATCTAACGAAGGAGGAAATACGGCCTGCAGGGAATTGGAAAAAGCACCTGATATAGTGATCAAGGGTAGTGATAAAGGAGGCAATATTGTTCTATTATCCCAGACCACGTATGAACAGGAAGTTATGCGTCTTCTTCTAGACAAATCTACATATTTAAAACTTGTCTCCAACCCATTCCCAGACATTGTAGTAGCCCTTAATTATCAACTTAGTTTAGCCACCGAGGAATCCCTTTATTTCTAAAAAAGAATTCAACTATCTAAAAGTAGTCCAACTACAGGTGGAAACCCTGTACACGTGGATTCCACACAAGTGGGGGTTAAGGGCCATGTACCACTTCCTTGACCAAAAATTTCCACTCCTAGCGGTCCAGAATGAGTTTATCGTGGACATCATTCAGTTCATGCTGGAACACAACTGTTTCCAGTTTTTGGAGGTAAACTATCATCAAATCAGGGGCACCGTGATGGGTGCACCCTGGGCCCCCTCATATGCTTGTCTCCATCTTGGCCTTTGGGAGGAAGAAATTGTCTACACCTCATCTCTGTGCCTCAGCTGCAGCATCATGTGGCTGAGGTACATTGATGATGTGCTGATGATCTGGGGGGGGTCACAACAGGAGCTGATGCAGTTTATTGGGGAACTGAATCACAATAATAGGAACATCAAACTAACGTTTTCCTATCATCAAAAAACCCTCTTTCTTGGACCTGACCATTGAACTAAAGGACAACAGGATAATTATTAAGACCTTTCGCAAAGCGACTGCAGCCAACACTTTGCTGTTGGCTACAAGCCATCATCCTCTGTCACTTATTCAGGGAATACCTGTTGGACAGTTCCTAAGAACATTTGAGAGGTATGTACCCCTGTGGCAGATGTACAGTCTGTAAATTTGTGGCTAGGACCGATGTGTTCGCCAGCTTTGACAGCAAAAAGAATTTCAAAATTAATAATTTTATAAACTGTTCCACTACTTCGGTTGTCTATATGCTAACATGCCCATGTGGCAAAGCTTATGTGGGCAAGACAAAAAAAACACTCAAAGTCAGAGTTGGCGAACACATTCAAAGTATCCTTAAAAAGGATGATGAGCGTCCCCTTGCTCTTGACTTTATTAAATTTCATAATGGTGAACCTCTGGGACTTCTTTTTAAGGGAATTTACAAACTTAATTTACCATCAAAAAGAGGAGATTTTGACAGAATTCTCTGGATGTGGATGTGGATTTACAATTTTAAATAGTATGCAGCTCCTGGGGCTCAATACTGAATGCAACGTGTCAGTATTTCTTGAACCCTAGGATCCCCTATATTCTATTCTATGTTGTGTTTTTGTTTTTTTTGTTTTTTTTTCTTTTTCTTTTTCTTTTTTTTCTGCAGGGAGGTATAGTGAACAAACTATATATTGTATGCCCCCAGGTGGCTTGACTTGCCTTTATTTATATTACATTTAAAATAGTGGTTACACTGCTTGGTTGTATGTATTTATTACGGTGGTCAACCTAATGTGGTAACTATGGCTAATATCATGTGTCCCCCGCTCTGCACATTGTTATTCCTAGCATTGAAAAATACAGAAGCTCGGGGTACTAAATAAAGAATTAACAACTGTTATATAAGTACCTTGCTAGTTCCGCCTTACCCCTCAGCGGAGATCTTATGTCTTTATTATTTTATTTTGGTTCTATCTATTTGGTCCTGATTTTCCTCTTTTTTGCGTCTGTGTGGTTACGTTTGGTTTTGTTTTAATGTTAGTTTTCTTTTTTTTTCTTTTTTGCCTAGGCATTGTTTTGCTTTTTGTCTATTGTGTATTTTCCTTTTTTGATGATGTTTTTGTTAATATTTAACTGGTTAATTGTGGCACGCTTGCACTCCAGGGCCGCCCCCTCCTCTGTATTTTTGTCCTTCTGTGTGAATGGCTGAGTAATCGGAAGTAGACGCCTGTGCAAACCGCCGGTAACTCCAAGTGTTGGGTCGCACCAATGGTATTTAAAGACATGGGGTAGACATCCGCGCATGCTCTGATAAAACTCGTGTCATGAGTGAAACGCGTCAGCATGACGCCATCACGGCCTTTGATGTGAGGGCACAGAATATCCAACCACCAGATAAAACTCCAGACATCGCTTCGCTTCTCGTTGGAGATCCCTTAAGTATCAAGAGACCTGAGAAACAACCCAGCTGAAAAACCCCTATGATATATGGCACTGTTCATTCCATGGACACGCTGACTAGTGGAGGAATCCCCCTCTACCCTCTGTGGCTAGACTTAGTCCCAAGACGGCTGCAATATCTGTCCTTTGTTTAGGATTTGGACGAGGCAGACTTTGGATGACGGGTGAAGTGGTGAGATGTACCTGACTCAGTGAAAGTTACCTATACATACATATACTCGCCTGCACCGGGTAGAATCCATTTAGCCTGTTCTTAGCTGATACTGTCAAGTGGGTTGCCTGCACATTCTCCTATTCCTTAGAGGGGATTATTTTGCTTCCATCTAGTGTCCAATCCACGTGAACTTGGAAAAATCGACATATATTTGCCATGTAAAGCAGGTATCATTAACCCTTAAATTCCATGTTTGGAGTCCGTATGCATGGATTTTGCATGTCCAACTATATCCAGCTTGGATTATTCAGTGAACTGCCATGCTGCTATTACCCTGCTTTCCATTAATTATGACTGAATTAGGATCCAACATAGAGAACTAGTTGTGTTTGTCTGAGAGGCTTGTATGTCTGATTGTGGTGGCCACCTGTGTCCTTAAGAAAATTATCTAATTTTTAGATGTACGTGGTGGAGGTTTGGTATTGCCATCAATTTATTAATTGTTAGTATTATATGGAGTTTTCAAATAAAGATAATTTTTTTTAGATATAATACTGGTTAGTTCCTCTTTGAAGAATTCTTTGGGAATTCCTTTCCCCTTGTTTTTTGGGATGTCAGCAAAGCAAGTCTTTGAACCGGCTTACAAGAGATCGTTTCTGTGATGTTGACCAAGGAGAAGGCAGAGCCTCTCTGGACTGGATGGCTTAAGTAGGCAGGATTGACGAGCAGGATATAATCAACAGCTGAGCAACTGTGGAGAGATAGGTGCTTGCAATTAGCCAATAGCTGAGTGGCCAGCTCAGAGAAGGAAGGGCTGAGCCCAACCCTGACACTTCTCCTTTTATATGCATTTTTACGTTGGAGTTAAGCCACTCAGGACTTTTATTAGTTCTTTAAATTTATTTCCCATTGGGATGCACTGGCTAATGCCCTTATTTAATATGCTCTTAAAGCATCCCCATTTTTCCTCTGTGTCCTTTGTTCCTAAGATTTTATCTAAATAATTATCTTCTAGCAAGGATCGTAGTTTAGGGAAGTTGGCTCTTTTTTGAAATTCAGTGTCTTTGTATTCCCCTTATGCTTCCTATTTGTGTGATTTATACTAAAACTAATTGATCTGTGATCGCTGTTTCCTAAACTGCCCCGTATTTCCACATCGGTGATCAAGTCTGTATTGTTGGTAATCAGTAGGTCTAGTAGCGCTTTGTTTCTAGTTGGTGCATTTACCATCTGACCTATGAAATTGTCCTGCAAGACATTTAGGAACTGGCGAGCCTTAGATGAATGCATGGTTCTATGCACCCAGTTTATGTCTGGATAATTAAAATCCCCCATTATGACACTTCCCATACTTGCCGCTAATCCAAATTGTGATAGGAGGTCCGCCTCCTCCTCCCTCTGGTTAGGGGCCTATAGCATACTCCCAGTATATTTCCCCTTAATTTCCTCCCTTTGTAGCTCTACCCATAAGGGTCCCACCTCCTCCCTTGCTCCCTTAACCGGTTCAATACAGGGCATTTTCACCCCCATCCTTCCCAGGCCAATTTTTAGTTTTCAGTGCTGTCGCACTTTAAATGACAATTGCACGGTCGTGCGACATTGTACCCAAAAAAATTAATGTCCTTTTTTCCCCACAAATAAAGCTTTCTTTTGGTGGTATTTGATCACCTCTGCGGTTTTTATTTTTTGCGCTATAAACAAAAGAAGAGCGACAATTTTGAAAAAAACACAATATTTTTTACTTTTTGCTATAATAAATATCCCAAATTTTTTTTAAAAAAACACATTTTTTCCTCAGTTTCGGCCGATACGTATTCTTCTACATATTTTTGGTAAAAAAAAAACGCAATAAGCGTATATTGATTGGGTTGCACAAAAGTTATAGCGTCTACAAAATACGGGATAGATTTATGGCATTTAAAAAAATATATATATATTTTTTTTTATTTTTTACTAGTAACAGCGGCGATCACGATTTTTTTTTCGTGACTGTGACATTATGGCGGACACATCGGACACTTTTGACACATTTTTGGGACCATTCACATTTATACAGAGAACAATGCTATAAAATTGCATTGATTACTGTGTAAATGTGACATGCAGTGAAGGGGTTAACCACTAACCACTAGGGGGACACAAGGGGTTAAGTATGTTTCCTAGGGAATGATTCTAACTGTAGGGGGGCGGGGACGTACAAGGGGAGGAGACCGATCAGTGTTCCGCTGTACTGGGAACACAGATCGGTCTCCTCTCAACTGACAGGACGTGGATCTGTGTGTTTACACACACAGATCCACGGTCCGGCCCGGTTAACGGGCAATCGCGGGTGCCCGGCGGACATCGCGGCGCGCGCCCCCTAGGCGGCCGGAAAGCCCAGGCTGTCATATGACGTCCACCCAGGATGGGAGATCCCATCTGTGGACGTCATTTGACAATAGCCGGGTAGGGAAGTGGTTAATGATGGCATCTCTCACATTCACTTGGACATCATTTTTGATATACAGGCATACCTCCTCCCCCTTTTTTACCCTCTCTATCCCTGCGATATAGGGAATACCCTACAGACCTGCTAGTTTAACTTCTACATTTAGGAAGATACTGGAGAGTTTAATAAAAGACCACATAGATGAGTTCTTGCTGGAAAAAAGTATTTTAGGCAACAGAGAGCATGGATTCATGAAAGACAGAAGTTGTCAGACAAACCTGATTTTTTTTTTATGAGGAAGTGAGCAAAACCTTGGACAGAGGGGTGGCTGTGGAGGTGGTATACTTGGATTTTGCAAAAGCGTTTGACACAGTTCCCCACACATGGCTAATGTATAAGGTTAAGTCTACAGGTCTAGAAAAATTTGTTTGTAAATGGATAGAAAACTGGCTAAAAGACTGAATTCGGAGAGTAGTGGTTAATGATTCTTACTCTGAATGGTCTCCAGTTCTCAAGGCCCCCCCAACAGGTCATATTTTCAGGGTTTCCATTATTTTGCACAGGTGATTTGATCAGTGTCATTACCACAGCTGTTTCATCTGAGGAAAATCCTGAAAAGATAACCTTAGACAAGTGTTTCTCAACTCCAGTCCTCAAGGCGCCCCAACAGGTCATCAGTGGTGTACCCCAAGGTTCAGTGTTGGGACCCTTACTTTTTATTATCTTAATAAATGATATAGGGTCTGGGATTAAAAGTACCATTTCAGTGTTTGCAGATGACTCCAAGCTATGCAGTGGAATAACATCCTCCCAGGATGTCTTCAAATTACAAGCTGACCTCAATGCACTGTTTAATTGGGCAACCACAGTATGTGGCAAATGAGTTTTAGGCTGGGTTCCCTATGGGAGCCGTCCTAACTGGTCCGACACAAGTCGTTCCGACTTTAGAAATGCTCCCTGTACTACTTTGATCCGACTTTGATCCTACTTCAGCCTATTGACTATCATTGAAGTCGGATCAAAGTCGGATCGCCGTCTTGCATGATCCGACTTCGGCACGCGACTTGTGCTCAGATGATCTTGAGGGGGAACTCCGCGCAAAATTTTAAATAAAAAAACGGCATGGGTTCGCCCCCAAAAGCATACCAGGCCCTTAGGTCTGGTATGGACCTTGAGGGGAACCCCCTACGCCAAAAAAATGGCGTGGGGGTCCCCCCCAATCCATACCAGACCCTTATCCGAGCATGCAGCCCGGCCGGACAGGAATGGGGGTGGGGACGAGCGAGCGCCCCCTCCTGAACCGTACCAGGCCGCATGCCCTCAACATGGGGGGGTTGGTGCCTTGGGGGAGAGTGGGGCGCGCTGTGGGCCCCCATGTTGATGAGGACAAGGGCCTCTTCCCGACAACCCTGGCCGTTGGTTGTCGGGGGGCTTATCGGAATCCGGGAGCCCCCTTTAATAAGGGGGCCCCCAGATCCCGGCCCCCCCGTACCCCTACCCATTCACCTAGGGAAAAAGTGTCAATTAAAAAAAAAACACTACACAGATTTTTAAAGCAATTTATTAGACAGCTCCGGGGGTCTTCCGACTTCGGGGGTCTCTCCGGTTCTTCTCCGCGCTCTCCGGGTCTTCTGCCGGGCTCCTCTGCTATCTTCTGCTCTTTTGCCGCTCTTTTGCTATAGCAGAGGAGCCCGGTCTGCTGCCTTCTTCTCTTTGGGGGTCTCTCCGGTTCTTCTCCGCGCTCTCCGGATCTTCTGCCGGGCTCCCCCGCTATTTTCTGCTCTTTTGCTATAGCGGAGGAGCCCGGTCTTCAATCTTCTGCCTTCTGCCCTCTTCTCCTGATGTTGACACGACGCTCTCTGGGGCTGAAATGCGCTCTGGGCGCTCCGCTGTGACTTATATAGGCGGTGACCCCGCCCCTTATGCCGTCACAGTCCCTGGGCATGCTGGGACTGTGACGGCATAAGGGGGCGTGGTCATCACCCGATGACCACGCCCCCTTAAGCCGTCACAGTCCCAGCATGCCCAGGGACTGTGATGGCATAAGGGGGCGGGGTCACCGCCTATATAAGCCATAGCAGAGCGCACAGAGAGCATTCCAGCCGGAGAGAGCGTCGTGTCAACATCGGAAGAAGAGATGAAGAGAAGAAGCGGCGAGACAGCGGCGACAAGACAGCGGCAGCAGACCGGGGCCCCCTGCTGGCAAAAGAGCTGGAAGAAGATAGCGGCGGGGCTCGGGAGAAGAGGCGGAACACTGGGAGAAGTCGGAAGAAGACCCCCCCCCCCCGAAGTCGGAAGAAGATCCCGGAGCTGGCTAATAAATTAATCTTGAAACCTGTGTACCCCATACTCATTCACATAGGGTGGGGGGCCAGGATCTGGGGGCCCCCTTATTAAAGGGCGCTCCCGGATTCCGATAAGCCCTTCGCCCGCAGACCCCGACCACCAACGGCCAGGGTTGTCAGGAAGAGGCCCTTGTCCTCATCAACATGGGGACAAGGTGCTTTGGGGTGGGGGGGGCGCAGCGCGCCCCCCTCCCCCCCAAGGCACCACCCCCCATGTTGAGGGCATGCGGCCTGGTACGGTTCAGGAGGGGGGGCGCTCGCTCGTCCCCACCCCCATTCCTGTCCGGCCAGGCTGCGTGCTCGGATAAGGGTCTGGTATGGATTTGGGGGGACCCCCACGCCGTTTTTTCGGCGTAGGGGGTTCCCCTCAAGGTCCATACCAGACCTAAGGGCCTGGTATGCGCTTGGAGGGGGAACCCATGCCTGTTTTTTATTTAAAATTTGGCGCGGAGTTCCCCCTAAAGATTCATACCAAACACAGTGCCGGGCATTGGCGGGGATCCAAGTCGGATCCCCGTTCATTGAAAGTCGGACACATGCCGGCTTCATGTCGCAGGGCAAAGTCGGATCCAAAGTAGGACGACTGTCGTGTCGCACCAGTGTGAACCCAGCCTTAATGTTGATAAATGTAAAGTTATGCACTTGGGGGCTAAGAATATGCATGCATCATACATACTAGGGGAGTACAACTGGGGGAATCAATAGTGGAGAAGGATCTGGGGGTTTGGTAGATCATAAGCTTAATAATGGCATGCAATGCCAAGCTGCGGTTTCCAAAGCGAGCAAAGTCCTTTTATTGTATTAAGAGAGGTATGGACTGCAGAGAGAGATAACATTTTGCCCTTGTACAAATCATTAGTAACACCTCATCTGGAATATGCAGTTCAGTTTTGCGCATCAGTTCACAAAAAGAATCTCGGAACTGGAGAAAGTGCTGAGAAGAACAACCAAACTGATAAGAGGCATGGAGGAGGCTATGAGGAAATGGAAAAGGAGATTGGAGGAAGTGAATTTATTTTCTCTTGAGAGGATTAAAGGGGGATATGATCAACATGTACAAATACATAAGTGGTCCATATAGTGAACTTGATGTTGACTTATTTACTTTAACCAATTCCGGACCGCCCACATACTGCAGCAGGGTGGCCCAGCTGCGCGAACCTGGGCTGCCCTGGGATACAGCAGGCTCGCGTTTGTAGACACTAACTTTTTTGCGCAAACCAATCAATATGCAATTTATTGCGGTTTACCAAAAATATGTAGAAGAATACATATTGGCCTAAACTGGTGAATACATTTTTTGTTTTTTTAGGGATATGTATTATAGTAGAAAGTAAATTTTTTTTTTTTTAATTGTCAGTATTTTTTGTTTTGTTTTTTGTTTATAGCGCAATAAACCACCAAAAGAAAGCTCTATTTGTGGGGAAAAAAGTACATCAATTTTGTTTGGGTACAAGTCGCACAACTGTGCTATTGTCAGAGCAACGCAGTTCCGTATCGCAAAAAATGGCCTGGTCATTAACCACTTGACGACCGCCTCACGCCGATGTACGTCGGCAAGGTGGCACGGACAGGCAAAATCACGTACAGGGTACGTGATTTGCCTTCCGCGGGTGGGGGGTCCGATCGGTCCCCCCCCCCGGTGCCCGAGTCGGTCGCCATTTCTTCCCGGGCGATGAAAGGTCAGGGGGAGGCCATCCATTGTTGGCCACCCCCTCCCGATCGCTCCCGGCGAATGAAAATGCTTCCTTTCCCTCTGTAATGTAAACAGAGGGAAAGGAAGTGATGTCATCTCTCCTCGAGCCGGTCTTTTCGTCGCCGCGCCGAGGAGAGAAGACATCCAAGTAAGTGCACCAACACTACACATTCAGTAGAACACGCCAGGCACACTTGTCACCCCCCATCACCCCCCGATCACCCCCTGATCACCCCCCTGTACCCCCTGTCACTCTGACACCAATAGCACTTTTTTTTTTTTTTGCATTGGTGTCAGTTTGTGTCAGTTAAAAGTTTTAGGGCAGTTAGGTTAGCCCCCTTTAGGTCTAGGGTACCCCCCCTTAGGTCCAGGGTACCCCCCTAACCCCCCTAATAAAAGTTAACCCCTTGATTACCCCCCGTCACCAGTGTCGCTAAGCGATCGTTTTTCTGATCGCTGTATTAGTGACACAGGTGACGCTAGTTAGGGAGGTAAGTATATAGGTTCGCTGTCAGTGTTTTATAGCGACAGGGACCCCCATATACTACCTGCTAAAGGTTTTAACCCCCTGATTGCCCCCTAGTTAACCCTTTCACCAGCGATCACCGTATAAGTGTTACGGGTGACGCTGGTTAGCTAGTTTGTTTTTTGTAGTTTATTACAGTTTATTACAGTTTATTATAGTTTTAGGGCACCCGCCGTTTATTACCCTATAAAGGTTTAACCCCCTAATTGCCCGGCGGTGATAGAAGTTAAGTTTTTAGGATCAGATAAGGTCTGCGTCGCCCCAGGCAGCGTCAGGTTAGCGCCAGTACAGCTAAAACCCACGCACGCAGCATAAACCTCCCTTAGTGCTATAGTATCTAAATGGATCGATATCTGATCCAATCAGATCTATACTCCCCAGCAGTTTAGGGTTCCCTGAAACGCAGTGTTAGCGGGATCAGCCCAGATACCTGCTAGCACCTGCGTTTTGCTCCTCCCTGCCCAGCCCACCCAAGTGCAGTATCGATCGATTACTGACACTTACAAAACACTAAGCACACATAACTGCAGCGGTCGCAGAGTCAGGCCTGATCCCTGCGATCGCTAACAGTTTTTTGGTAGCGTTTTGATACAGTCGCCAACAGTCAGGAGCTTTTTTGCCTGTGAGTCTCACTAGTGTACCCCTAAATTTAGAGGCCAAAATGGCAAATCCAAGGTACACTAGTGAAGAGGCCTACAGGATTCTGAGCATGACAGATAGTGAAGAGGAAGTCACTCATCTGTCAAGTTCAGGCTCAGAATACGAACCTGTAGAGGACAGCGGCTCCATGACAGATAGCTCTGACGACAGAGTTGTGGTCCCTGCTAGGGTCAGGCGTACCAGACCCCGAACTTATGCTGTCCTTGAAGTGCAAGAACCGCAGGGCTCTCGTATGGAGCAGAGCAGTACTAGCGCCGCTACTCCTTCTGGTGAACTGGCAAGCACCAGCGGCCTAGTACACCCTGGTCGTACATCCAGCACTGCAGTATCACGTGGTGACGTGGCGAGTCCCATAAGTGCAGTTCAAGCTGGCGAGGTGGCAAGCAGTAGTAGTGTCCCGCTGCCACCAAGAAGACAAAGACAGGCCCGTCGTGCCCATAGTGCCCTTCCTGCTGCATTGGCCAATCCGAATTGGGAACCTTCCACTTCTGCAGCACCCGTACTTCCCCCTTTCACTGGCCAACCCGGAATTCAGGTGGAAACAGTTGACTTTATGCCACTGGATTTTTATTCACTGTTTTTCACCGAAGATCTCTATAGATCTATTGTGGACCAAAGCAATTTGTACGCTGGTCAACACATCGCCACTATTCCCCAGTCCTCCCTTGCCAGAGATTGGAAACCAATTACGGTCTCCGAATTTAAGATCTTTCTGGGCCTTTCCCTCCTCATGGGGTTGAATAAAAAGAGTAAGTTGCGGTCATATTGGTCCACTGACCCAATTTACCATTCACCCTTGTTCTCTGCTTCCATGACCAGGGCACGATACGAGCAGATTTTGCGGTTCATGCACTTCAACGACAATGAACTCTGTCGTCCTCGTGGAGACCCTGCATACAATCGGCTCTACAAAATTCGGCCCCTCGTAAACCACTTCAACCAACGTTTTGCAGACTTGTTTACCCCCCATCAAGTTGTCTGCGTTGATGAGTCCCTGATTAAGTTTTCTGGCCGCTTGTCATTCAAACAGTACCTTCCCAGCAAGCGTGCCAGATACGGGGTCAAGATGTATAAGCTCTGTGACAGGGCCACAGGCTATACATGTAGATTTATGGTTTACGAGGGAAGAGATAGTCACGTAGAGCCGACAAACTGCCCTGACTACATAGGAAGCGCTGGCAAGATAGTGTGGGACTTGGTGTCACCCTTATTCGGAAAGGGGTACCACTTGTACGTGGACAATTATTATGCGAGCGTGCCACTTTTTAGTCACTTGTTTGATCAGCAGATTGGAGCATGTGGCACCGTACGACCTAATCGCCGGGGCTTTCCCCAGCGGCTTGTAGATTCCCGTCTTAGGCTGGGGGAGAGAGCCTGCTTGAAGTATAATAATTTGCTCGCTATGAAGTGGAGGGATAAGAAGAATGTTTTCGTTCTCACCTCCCTTCATGCAGACACGACGACCCAAATTTCTACGGCGACTGGTGTTGTGGAGAAACCCCTCTGTGTCCACGAATACAACCTTAATATGGGAGGGGTGGACCTCAACGACCAGTTGTTGGCGCCGTACTTAGTTGCCCGTAAGGCCAGACGCTGGTACAAAAAAGTGTCTGTATACTTATTTCAATTGGCTTTGCTGAATGCTCATGTGCTATACAGAGCTTCAGGACAGACTGGATCCTTCCTTAAATTCCAGGAAGAGATCGTCAGAGCCCTTCTGTTTCCAGACGGTGCTCTACCTCACCTTCCCCAACCAAATGCAGTAAGCCGGCTGCATGAGCGGCATTTTATTTATGCCATCCCGAGTACCCCTACCCAACGAGCCCCCCAAAAAAGATGTCGTGTCTGCAGCAAGCGCGGATTTAGGCGTGACACCCGGACTTATTGTCCCTCCTGTCCTGGCAATCCTGGTCTTTGCATGGGTGAATGCTTTGAACGCTACCATACATTAGTTGAGTATTAGCGTAGGGTTCAGCACTGCACAGACTAGGCACACTAACACAGGGTCTCCCAAGATGCCATTGCATTTTGAGAGACCCAAACCTGGAACAAAAGTTACAAAAGTTAAAAGTTACTAAAAAAAAGTGTAAAAAAATAAAATAAAAAAAAATTAAAAAAAATAAAAACACAAAAAAATATATAAAATAAAAAAACCAAAAATAGTTGTTGTTTTATTGTTCTCTCTCTCTCTATTCTCTCTCTATTGTTCTTCTCTTTTTTACTCTATTCTATTCTGCAATGTTTTATTGTTATTATGTTTTACCATGTTTCCTTTTCAGATTTTTCATACTTTACCGTTTACTGTGTTTTGTTGGTAACCATTTTATTGTTTTCAGGTACGCCATTCAGTTGCAGCGCGGATTTATTTATCTTGACAGCAACAGCGTTTGCTCCCACGATATATAAAGCCGTGACTCCAACGCTGTCGGAGGTGATTTCACCACCACAGTTACATACTTCAGCATATATGCCGAAGCGTGGGGGCAGAAGTGGGTGGAGGAGCGATTTGCTCCTGCCTTTTGCGGGAGGATGCCCCCATGCTTCGGCATATATATATTTTAGGCACAGGTTGCGTTAAATGTTTTATTTTTTACTATTTTTTTTTTTGTATTTGCTTTGCAGGTATGGTAAGTCTTACTGTTATACTGTAATGTTGCTTTGTTTTATTGTTAACCATCATTTGCTTAGCAGGTATGCCATTCAGTTGCAGCGCGGATTTATTTATCTTGACAGCAACAGCGTTTGCTCCCACGATATATAAAGCCGTGACTCCAACGCTGTCGGAGGTGATTTCACCACCACAGTTACATACTTCAGCATTTATGCCGAAGCGTGGGGGCAGAAGTGGGTGGAGGAGCGATTTGCTCCTGCCTTTTGCGGGAGGATGCCCCCATGCTTCGGCATATATATATTTTAGGCACAGGT
Source organism: Lithobates clamitans (assembly GCA_037952925.1). NCBI lineage: Eukaryota > Metazoa > Chordata > Amphibia > Anura > Ranidae > Lithobates > Lithobates clamitans. The sequence goes on from JBBGZY010001526.1 coordinate 3,351,423, forward strand.
TGCGTTAAATGTTTTATTTTTTACTATTTTTTTTTTGTATTTGCTTTGCAGGTATGGTAAGTCTTACTGTTATACTGTAATGTTGCTTTGTTTTATTGTTAACCATCATTTGCTTAGCAGGTACGCCATTCAGTTGCAGCACGGATTTATTTATCTTGACAGCAACAGCGTTTGCTCCCACGATATATAAAGCCGTGACTCCAACGCTGTCGGAGGTGATTTCACCACCACAGTTACATACTTCAGCATATATGCCGAAGCGTGGGGGCAGCAGTGGGTGGAGGAGCAATTTGCTCCTGCCTTTTGCGGGAGGATGCCCCCATGCTTCGGCATATATAAATGGTGCATGTATGCCCATCATTAGAAGTGGGTGGATGAAGGGAGGTATTCTAATGGTGGGCATACCCACCGATCAATATCTTTTTTTCGTTCAGCCCACAGGCTGCATGAAAAAAAAGTTTACAATATATGCCTAACAAGGACCAGCAACGTACTGGTATGTTGCTGGACTTTGAGTGGTTATACCAGAATGATGCCTGCAGGTTTAGGTATCATCTTGGTATCATTCTTTTCAGCCAGCGGTCGGCTTTCATGTAAAAGCAATCCTAGCGGCTAATTAGCCTCTAGACTGCTTTTGCAAGCAGTGGGAGGGAATGCCCCCCCTCCCCCACCGTCTTCCATGTTTTTCTCTGGCTTTCCTGTCCCAACAGGGAACCTGAAAATGCAGCCGGTGATTCAGCCAGCTGACCATAGAGCTGATCAGAGACCAGAATGGCTCCAAACATCTCTATGGCCTAAGAAACCGGAAGCTACGAGCATTTCATGACTTAGATTTCGCCGAATGTAAACAGCGCCATTGGGAAATTGGGAAAGCATTTTATCACACCGATCTTGGTGTGGTCAGATGCTTTGAGGGCAGAGGAGAGATCTAGAGTCTAATAGAGCCCAATTTTTTAAAAAAAGAGTACCTGTCACTACCTATTGCTATCATAGGGGATATTTACATTCCCTGAGATAACAATAAAATTAAAAAAAAATAAAAATGAAAGGAACAGTTTAAAAATAAGATAAAAAAGCAAAAAAATAATAAAGAGAAAAAAAAAAAAAAAAAAAGCACCCCTGTCCCCCCCTGCTCTCGCGCAAAGGCGAACGCAAGCGTCGGTCTGGCGTCAAATGTAAACAGCAATTGCACCATGCATGTGAGGTATCACCGCGAAGGACAGAACGAGGGCAGTAATTTTAGCAGTAGACCTCCTCTGTAAATCTAAAGTGGTAACCTGTAAAGGCTTTTAAAGGCTTTTAAAAATGTATTTATTTTGTCGCCGCTGCGCGTTTGTGCGCAATTTTAAAGCATGTCATGTTTGGTATCCATGTACTCGGCCTAAGATCATCTTTTTTATTTCATCAAACATTTGGGCAATATAGTGTGTTTTAGTGCATTAAAATTTTAAAAAGTGTGTTTTTTCCCCAAAAAATGCGTTTGAAAAATCGCTGCGCAAATACTGTGTGAAAAAAAAATATGAAACACCCACCATTTTAATCTGTAGGACATTTGCTTTAAAAAAAATATATAATGTTTGGGGGTTCAAAGTAATTTTCTTGCAAAAAAAAATTATTTTTTTCATGTAATCAAAAAGTGTCAGAAAGGGCTTTGTCTTCAAGTGGTTAGAAGAGTGGGTGATGTGTGACATAAGCTTCTAAATGTTGTGCATAAAATGCCAGGACAGTTCAAACCCCCCCCAAATGACCCCATTTTGGAAAGTAGACACCCCAAGCTATTTGCTGAGAGGCATGTCGAGTCCATGGAATATTTTATATTGTGACACAAGTTGCGGGAAAGAGACAAATCTTTTTTTTTTTTTTTTGCACAAAGATGTCACTAAATGATATATTGCTCAAACATGCCATGGGAATATGTGAAATTATACCCCAAAATACATTCTGTTGCTTCTCCTGAGTATGGGGATACCACATGTGTGGGACTTTTTGGGAGCCTAGCCGCGCACGGGACCCCGAAAACCAAGCCCCGCCTTCAGGCTTTCTAAGGGCGTAAATTTTTGATTTCACTCTTCACTGCCTAGCACAGTTTCGGAGGCCATGGAATGCCCAGATGGCACAACCCCCCCCCCAAATGACCCCATTTTGGAAAATAGACACCCCAAGCTATTTGCTGAGAGGTATAGTGAGTATTTTGCAGACCTCACTTTTTGTCACAAACTTTCGAAAATTGAAAAAAGAAAAAAAAATACATTTTTCTTGTCTTTCTTCATTTTCAAAAACAAATGAGAGCTGCAAAATACTCACCATGCCTCTCAGCAAATAGCTTGGGGTGTCTACTTTCCAAAATGGGGTCATTTGGGGGGGGTTTTTGCCATCTTGGCATTTTATGGCCTTCAAAACTGTGATAGGTAGTGAGGAGTGGAATCACAACTTAACGCCCTTAGAAATCCTGAAGCCGGTGCTTGGTTTTCGGGGCCCCGTATGCGGCTAGGCTCCCAAAAAGTCCCACACATGTGGTATCCCCATACTCAGGAGAAGCAGAAGAATATATTTTGGGGTGTAATTCCACATATGCCCATGGCATGTTTGAGCAATATATCATTTAGTGACAACTTTGTGCAAAAAAAAAAAAAAAAAAATTGTCACTTTCCCGCAACTTGTGTCAAAAAATAAAATATTCCATGGACTCAACATGCCTCTCAGCAAATAGTTTGGGGTGTCTACTTTCCAAAATGGGGTCATTTGGGGGGGTTTTGTGCCATCTTGGCATTTTATGGCCTTCAAAACTGTGATAGGTAGTGAGGAGTCAAATCACAACATTATGCCCTTAGAAATCCTGAAGGCGGTGATTGGGTTTCGGGGCCCCGTATGCGACTAGGCTCCCAAAAAGTCCCACACATGTGGTATCCCCATACTCAGGAGAAGCAGCTAAATGTATTTTGGGGTGCAATTCCACATATGCCCATGGCCTGTGTGAGAAATATATCATTTAGTGACAACTTTGTGCAAAAAAAAAAAAAATTGTCACTTTCCCGCAACTTGTGTCAAAAAAGAAAGTATTCCATGGACTCAACATGCCTCTCAGCAAATAGCTTGGGGTGTCTACTTTCCAAAATGGGGTCATTTGGGGGGGTTTTGTGCCATCTGGGCATTTTATGGCCTTCAAAACTGTGATAGGTAGTGAGGAATGAAATCAAAAATTTATGCCCTTAGAAATCCTGAAGGCGGTGATTGGTTTTCGGGGCCCCGTACGTGGCTAGGCTCCCAAAAAGTCCTAAACATGTGGTATCCCCATACTCAGGAGAAGCAGCAGAATGTATTTTGGGGTGTAATTCCACATATGCCCATGGCATGTTTGAGCAATATATCATTTAGTGACAACTTTGTGCAAAAAAAAAAAAAAAAAAGTGTTACTTTCCCGCAACTTGTGTCAAAATATAAAATATTCCATGGACTCAACATGCCTCTCAGCAAATAGTTTGGAGTGTCTACTTTCCAAAATGGGGTCATTTGGGGGGGGTTTGTGCCATCTTGGCATTTTATGGCCTTCAAAACTGTGATAGGTAGTGAGGAGTCAAATCACAACATTATGCCCTTAGAAATCCTGAAGGCGGTGCTTGGTTTTCGGGGCCCCGTATGCGGCTAGGCTCCCAAAAAGTCCCACACATGTGGTATCCCCATACTCAGGAGAAGCAGCTAAATGTATTTTGGGGTGCAATTCCACATATGCCCATGGCCAGTGTGAGAAATATATCATTTAGTGACAACTTTGTGCAAAAAAAAAAAAAATTGTCACTTTCCCGCAACTTGTGTCAAAAAAGAAAGTATTCCATGGACTCAACATGCCTCTCAGCAAATAGCTTGGAGTGTCTACTTTCCAAAATGGGGTCATTTGGGGGGGTTTTGTGCCATCTGGGCATTTTATGGCCTTCAAAACTGTGATAGGTAGTGAGGAATGAAATCAAAAATGTATGCCCTTAGAAATCCAGAAGGCGGTGATTGGTTTTCGGGGCCCCGTACGTGGCTAGGCTCCCAAAAAGTCCCACACATGTGGTATCCCCATACTCAGGAGAAGCAGCTGAATGTATTTTGGGGTGCAATTCCACATAGGCCCATGGCCTGTGTGAGCAATATATCATTTAGTGACAACTTTTTGTAAATATTTTTTTTTTTTGTCATTATTCAATCACTTGGGACAAAAAAAATAAATATTCAATGGGTTCAACATGCCTCTCAGCAATTTCCTTGGGGTGTCTACTTTCCAAAATGGGGTCATTTGGGGGGGTTTTGTACTGCCCTGCCATTTTAGCACCTCATGAAATGACATAGGCAGTCATAAACTAAAAGCTGTGTAAATTCCAGAAAATGTACCCTAGTTTGTAGACGCTATAACTTTTGCGCAAACCAATAAATATACGCTTATTAACTTTTTTTTTACCAAAGACATGTGGCCGAATAAATTTTGGCCTAAATGTATGACTAAAATTGAGTTTATTGGATTTTTTTTATAACAAAAAGTAGAAAATATCATTTTTTTTCAAAATTTTCGGTCTTTTTCCATTTATAGCGCAAAAAATAAAAACGGCAGAGGTGATCAAATACCATCAAAAGAAAGCTCTATTTGTGGGAAGAAAAGGACGCAAATTTCGTTTGGGTACAGCATTGCATGACCGCGCAATTAGCAGTTAAAGCGACGCAGTGCCAAATTGGAAAAAGACCTCTGGTCCTTAGGCAGCATAATGGTCCGGGGCTCAAGTGGTTAAGGGGGAAAATCCTTCCGGGGCTAATTGAATATAACTATAAACATGTCGTGGCCATTTTATGCCATCAATTTGTTGTGTGTCATTTAAGTGTTCCGCTCCCTTTTTTTTTCTTTTTTTTTTTTTTTTTTCCAATTCAAACGGGTTTTTATTAGACAAAAAAATCTAATATTTACAAATACAATTTCACAGGAAATGTCAGGTGTAGATGACAATATTACCAACAAGTATTTAGATCAGACATCCCATATACCAGGGATATGCAATTAGCGGACCTCCAGCTGTTGCAGAACTAAAACTCCTATGAGGCATAGCAAGACTCTGACAGCCACAAGTATGACACCCAGAGGCAGAGGCATGATGGGACTGGAGGTCCGCTAAATACATATCCCTGCAATATACAATAAGTTGCATGGTGAGACATGTGTTAACACATATAACAATAAAATATTCAGGTTACGTGTGTTACATCTTGTATTCAGTTTCCTCAATACATATGGTGTATAGAGTAGCGGTGAAAAGTTAGATGTAAGGTCTTGGTTAGGCAAAGATAGTCCTATCAGTTGAGGGTTTCTGAAGCTTGTACACATCTATCCCAGATTTTGGCGTACTTAGATGGGCAGCCCCTATATTTATAGATAAGCTTTTTATACAGTTCCACTTGTTTTTAAAGCGGAATTCCACCCAAAAGTGGAACTTTTGCTTTAATCACTCCTCGCTCCCTTACATGCCACATTTGGCATGTAATTTTTTTTTTTTTGGGGGGGGGGGGGGGAGTGGGTACCTGGTTTTTGACAGGTACTACCTGTCCCACTTCTTTCTTACGTCGTCTCTCCACCTAGGCGACTCCTCCTCCTCCCCCTCCCTCTCTGCAATCTTCTGGGACACGTCACAGGTCCCAGAAGAATGCCTGGCCACTAGGAGAGTGCAGCGTGACTTGCGCATGCGCTGTGTGCACCCGTCTGAGAAGCCGCAAGCTGTCACAGCTGGGTGCCTACACTTGCAATGAGGGCACCACGGAGAGGAGCAAGGCTTCGGGGAGGCGCATCGCTGGACCATGGGACAGGTGAGTGTCTGTTTATTAAAAGTCAGCAGCTACACTTTTTTTGTAGCTGCTGACTTTTAATAAACTTACAATGGAGTGGAACTCCTCTCCTCCCCGTGGCGCAGGCATTGCAAGTGTGGGCACCCGGCTTCGCTGTGGCCGGGCAATCTTCTGGGACCTGTGACGTTTCCCAGAAGATTGCAGGGAGGGAGGGGGAGAGGAGGAGTCGCCTAGGTGGCGAGAGCGTAAGTGGGAGCTGAGTACCTGTCAAAGCTAGGTACCCGCTCCCCCCCCCCCCAAAAAAAAAATGACATGCCAAATGTGGGATGTAAGAGGGCGAGGAGTACTTAAAGTGCAGAGTTTGGGTGGAACCTCCGCCCATCCCCCCCTTCGGTGTCACATTTGGCACCTTTTAGGGGGAAGGGGGGTGCAGATGCAGGTATTTGCACCCACTTCTGGCATAGACTCCCATGGGAGTCTATGCCTCTTCCTGTTCCCCCATGCTATCTACTGGGACACGGGTCCCAGGAGATAGCAGGGACCAGTTAGGACGCGTAGCGCGATTCGCGCATGCGCAGTAGGGAATCGGGAAGTGAAGCCGCAACGCTTCACTTCCTGATTCCCCCACAGAGAATGGCGGCGGCAGCAGCCGAGGGACGGTCCGGCCTTGGGCGATGACACCGCTGGATTCGGGGACAGGTGAGTGTCCTTATTTTAAAAGTCAGCAGCTGCAGTATTTGTAGCTGCTGACTTTTAAAAAAAAAATTTTCGCGGGACTCCCTCTGTAAGGTCTTCACATAGGACAAGGGGACACTCTTTACACCTTTAGGAAAAGAGATTTAATCTCCAAATACGGAAAGGTTTCTTCACAGGAAGAGCTGTGAAAATGTGGAATAGACTCCCTCAAGAGCTGATTCTGGTCAGCTTAGTAGATTGCTTTTAAAAAAGGCCTGGATTCCTTCATAAATGTCAGCGCACACATCTCAGCTGACATCCGCCTGCCCATAGAAGTCAATGAGTGGCCCACTCGGATCTGCCTGAAAAATGGACAGGCGGATCTGAGCGGGCTGATCGTGTGAAAGGGGCCTAATACAAGACACAGTTTTTTGCTTGTTTAGCTTTATTTTACAAAGTGACATTTCTTTCAGTGCTATGCCCCCCATCTCAGCTTAGTAAGATAAGGGTTTGGGATTTTATTTATGATTTTCTTTGTTTTGGGTGGATTGGCAAAACATTAGAACCCCATCCTGATTGTTACTGGTACCCAAGACTTAAGTAGAGCAACTTCCTCTCAATTCCTGTCCTGCCGACAATGTTTTACCAGACAGAAAGTGAGGGGGAACTCTTCAACAACGAATACAGAAAGAGAAATAGAAATAAAAATGGTTTTCTTTATTTGATTAGGGAAGGTTAGAACCCCTGTCAGATTTGTGTTTCTGTCTGTGTCCCTGTTGAAGATTTTCCCTTGCTTTCTGCTTGGTAAAATATTGCCAGCAAGACAAAGTGAGGCAAAAGCTCTGGATAGCAGGAAAACAGTAACAGGAGTTCCAATCCTTCCCAATTCTATTCATAACTAGAAAAAAAAAATGTCTTGACATACACTTTAAAGTGGACCTTCAGTAATGTTTCAACTTTCCATCTATTAAATATTCTGCCCTTGTTGTTTTAACTTTAGATAGTAAAACATTTCTTTCTGCTAGTAAATACCTTATACAGCCCACTTCTTGTTTCTTGTCCTGTCATTAGCCTAGGCTTATGACATTATGCACAATCCTCTCTCACTCTTGTGAGAGTTTGCCAGGAAGGGGGGTGAGTCATAAGAGGACCAATGAAAGGTGCAGAGCTGGAGATGTTCCTCTGTGTGTCTGTGTAAATCCAGGAAGTGAACAGGCAGCAGCTTCAGCTGCCTACAGTTAAAATGGCTGCAGCCAGACTTAGTTGAGGGAGATTTCTGCAGAATATATGGCAAGTACAGAATCACAGTATATATGAAAGAATTTGCAAAGTGGTTGGAGGGAAGCATCAGAATGGCATAGATGTTTTTATTACAAATTTGTGTGAGCAGACTGCAGTTCCTCTTTAAGTCAACTCTGGGACAGGTTTGTGTAAGTGCTGGAGTTGACCCTTGTGTAAAGCAGCCCTAATAAAAACAATGCTCGACTCATGTGTGATTGATTGCTACAGGTTGTTGCTGCATGCTACTTGTGTCGTTTTTTCCATATTAGTCACTAGTAACTATTAAAGGAGATCCCCCTTACTTACGTATATGTTTCTCTGGGTCCCTTATTTCTCATCCCTCCCCATTTTTGGTCGGATTGTTTGTTTTGCATTCTATTATTTTTCATTTGGTGGCATTACTTTGTAATTGTACTGCTAAAACATTTCCCAGCTGTCTTATGTCATACAAACCTGTGAATAGTGTATTGTGGAATATTCTGAATACTGTTGTCTATATTCCCGATGTTCCTACCTATATGGATACTACCTAGAGACCCTTGTGCTGGAGTGTATGTGAAATTTTCTTTCATGTGTTTTGTTTGTTTCTTTTTTTAAATAAATGTAGCGCGGACAGATTTTTTAGATCAAGCGCTTATATGTAAATTTAGTGGGTCATCTGTTTTGTACATAGTTCAGATTTAACCACTTGAGCCCCGGACCATTATGCTGCCTAAGGACCAGAGGTCTTTTTCCAATTTGGCACTGCGTCGCTTTAACTGCTAATTGCGCGGTCATGCAATGCTGTACCCAAACGAAATTTGCGTCCTTTTCTTCCCACAAATAGAGCTTTCTTTTGATGGTATTTGATCACCTCTGCGGTTTTTATTTTTTGCGCTATAAACGGAAAAAGACCGAAAATTTTGAAAAAAAATGATATTTTCTACTTTTTGTTATAAAAAAAATCCAATAAACTAAATTTTAGTCATACATTTAGGCCAAAATGTATTCGGCCACATGTCTTTGGTAAAAAAAATGTCAATAAGCGTATATTTATTGGTTTGCGCAAAAGTTATAGCGTCTACAAACTAGGGTACATTTTCTGGAATTTACACAGCTTTTAGTTTATGACTGCCTATGTCATTTCTTGAGGTGCTAAAATGGCAGGGCAGTACAAAACCCCCCCAAATGACCCCATTTTGGAAAGTAGACACCCCAAGGAAATTGCTGGGAGGCATGTTGAACCCATTGAATATTTATTTTTTTTGTCCCAAGTGATTGAAAAATGACAAAAAAAAAAAAAAAAAAAATATTTACAAAAAGTCGTCACTAAATGATATATTGCTCACACAGGCCATGGGCCTATGTGGAATTGCACCCCAAAATACATTTAGCTGCTTCTCCTGAGTATGGGGATACCACATGTGTGGGACTTTTTGGGAGCCTAGCCGCGTACGGGGCCCCGAAAACCAATCACCGCCTTCAGGATTTCTAAGGGTGTAAATTTTTGCTTTCACTCTTCACTGCCTATCACAGTTTCGGAGGCCATGGAATGCCCAGGTGGTACAAAACCCCCCAAAATGACCCCATTTTGGAAAGTAGACACCCCAAGCTATTTGCTGAGAGGCATATTGAGTCCATGGAATATTTTATATTTTGACACAAGTTGCGGGAAAGTGACACTTTTTTTTTTTTTTTTTTTTCATAAAGTTGTCACTAAATGATATATTGCTCACACAGGCCATGGGCATATGTGGAATTGCACCCCAAAATACATTTAGCTGCTTCTCCTGAGTATGGGGATACCACATGTGTGGGACTTTTTGGGAGCCTAGCCGCGTACTGGACCCCAAAAACCAATCACTGCCTTCAGGATTTCTAAGGGTGAAAATTTTTGATTTCACTCTTTACTGCCTATCACAGTTTCGGAGGCCATGGAATGCCCAGGTGGCACAAAACCCCCCCAAATGACCCCATTTTGGAAAGTAGACACCCCAAGCTATTTGCTGAGAGGCACGGTGAGTATTTTGCAGCTCTCATTTGTTTTTGAAAATGAAGAAAGACAAGAAAAAACATTTTTTTTTTTCTTTTTTCAATTTTCAAAACTTTGTGACAAAAAGTGAGGTCTGCAAAATACTCACTATACCTCTCAGCAAATAGCTTGGGGTGTCTACTTTCCAAAATGGGGTCATTTGGGGGGGTTTTGTGCCACCTGGGCATTCCATGGCCTCCGAAACTGTGATAGGCAGTGAAGAGTGAAATCAAAAATTCACGCCCTTAGAAAGCCTGAAGGCGGTGCTTGGTTTTCGGGGTCCCGTACGCGGCTAGGCTCCCAAAAAGTCTCACACATGTGGTATCCCCGTACTCAGGAGAAGCAGCAGAATGTATTTTGGGGTGTAATTTCATATATTTCCATGGCATGTTTGAGCAATATATCATTTAGTGACAACTTTGTGCAAAAAAAAAAAAAAAAAAAAAAAATTTGTCTCTTTCCCGCAACTTGTGTCGCAATATAAAATATTCCATGGACTCGACATGCCTCTCAGCAAATAGCTTGGGGTGTCTACTTTCCAAAATGGGGTCATTTGGGGGGGTTTTGAACTGTCCTGGCATTTTATGCACAACATTTAGAAGCTTATGTCACACATCACCCACTCTTCTAACCACTTGAAGACAAAGCCCTTTCTGACACTTATTGTTTACATGAAAAAGTTTTTTTTTTTTGCAAAAAAATTACTTTGAACCCCCAAACATTACATATTTTTTTAAAGCAAATGCCCTACAGATTAAAATGGTGGGTGTTTCATTTTTTTTTTTCACACAGTAATTGCGCAGCGATTTTTCAAACGCATTTTTTGGGGAAAAAACACACTTTTTTTAATTTTAATGCACTAAAACACGCTATATTGCCCAAATGTTTGATGAAATAAAAAAGATGATCTCAGGCCGAGTACATGGATACCAAACATGACATGCTTTAAAATTGCGCACAAACGTGCAGTGGCAACAAAATAAATACATGTTTAAAAGCCTTCAAAAGCCTTTACAGGTTACCACTTTAGATTTACAGAGGAGGTCTACTGGAAAAATTACTGCACTCGATCTGGCCTTCGCGGTGATACCTCACATGCATGGTGCAATTGCTGTTTACGTTTGACGACAGACCGCCGCTTGCGTTCGCCTTAGCGCGAGAGCAGGGGGCGACAGGGGTGTTTTTTTTTTTTTTTTTTTTTTTCTTTATTATTTTTTTGCTTTTTTAATCTTACTTTTAAACTGTTCCTTTCATATTTTTTTTTTTAATCATTTTTATTGTTATCTCGGGGAATGTAAATATCCCCTATGATAGCAATAGGTAGTGACAGGTACTCTTTTTTGAAAAAATTGTGGTCTATTAGACCCTAGATCTCTCCTCTGCCCTCAAAGCAAATGACCACACCAAGATCGGTGTGATAAAATGCTTCCCCAATTTCCCAATGGCGCTATTTACATCCGGCGAAATCTAAGTCATGAAATACTCGTAGCTTCCGGTTTCTTAGGCCATAGAGATGTTTGGAGCCACTCTGGTCTCTGATCAGCTCTATGGTCAGCTGGCTGAATCACCGGCTGCATTCTCAGGTTCCCTGTTGAGACAGGAGAGCCAGAGAAAAACACGGAAGACGGTGGGGGGGGGGGGGCATTCCCTCCCACGGCTTGTAAAAGCAGTCTAGAGGCTAATTAGCCGCTAGGATTGCTTTTACATGAAAGCCGACCGCTGGCTGAAAAGAATGATACCAAGATGATACCTAAACCTGCAGGCATCATTCTGGTATAACCACTCAAAGTCGTGAATGGCGTACCTGAAGACAAAAAAATGGTTAACAATGGTTAACAATAAAGCACAGTAAAGTGTAAATAATTACACACCTGAAAAACAAACATGATAAAACATAATAACAATAACAATAACAATAACAATCAATAACAATAACAATAACAATAACAATAACAATCAATAACAATAACAATAACAATAACAATAAAACATTGCAGAATAGAATACAGTAAAAAAGAGCAGAACAATAGAGAGAGAGAATAGAGAGAGAGAGAACAATAAAACAACAACTATTTTTTTTTATTTCATATTTTTTTTTTTTTTTTACACTTTTTTTTGTAACTAACTTTTATAACGGTAACCGGTTCCAGGTTCGGGTCTCTCAAAATGCGATGGCATCTTGGGAGACCCTGTGAAAGTGTGCCTAGTCTGTGCAATGCTGTACCCTACGCTAATACTCAACTAGTGAATGGTAGCGTTCAAAACATTCACCAATGCAAAGACCAGGATTGTCAGGACAGGAGGGACAATAATAGCGGGTGTCACGCCTATATCCGCGCTTGCTGCAGACACGACATCTTTTTTGGGGGGTTCGCTGGGTAGGGGTACTCGGGAGGACATAAAAATGCCTCTCATGCAGCCGACTGCATTTGGTTGGGGATGTGAATGGGGGAAGTACGGGCGCTGCAGAAGCGGTGGGTTCCCAATTAGGATTGGCGAATGCAGCAGGAAGGGCACTATGGGCACGACGGGCCTGTGTTTGTCTTTTTGGTGGCAGCGGGACACTACTTGTGCTTGCCACCTCACCAGCTTGAACTGCACTTATGGGACTCGCCACGTCACCACGTGTTACTGTAGTGCTGGTTTGACTACGACCGGGGTGTACTAGGCCGCTGGCGCTTGCCAGTTCACCAAAACACTACCAAAAAACTGTTAGCGATCGCAGGGATCAGGCCTGACTCTGCGAACGCTGCAGTTATGCGTTTAGTGTTTTGTAAGTGACAGTGATCGATCGATACCGCACTTGGGTGGGCTGGGCTGGGCCGGGCGGAGGGGCAAAACGCAGGTGCTAGCAGGTATCTGGGCTGATCCCGCTAACACTGCGTTTTTGGGAACCCTAAACTGCTGGTGACGCTAGTATAGATCTAATCGGATCAGATATTGATGCGATCAGATACTATACCACTAAGGGAGGTGTACAGTGCGTGCGTGGGTGTTAGCGGTACTGGCGCTAATCTGACGCTGCCTGGGGCTGGTGCTTGCCAGTTCACCAAAACGCTACAAAAAAAACTGTTAGCGATCGCAGGGATCAGGCCTGACTCTGCGAACGCTGCAGTTATGCGTTTAGTGTTTTGTAAGTGACAGTGATCGATCGATACTGCACTTGGGTGGGCTGGGCTGGGCCGGGCGGAGGGGCAAAACGCAGGTGCTAGCAGGTATCTGGGCTGATTCCGCTAACACTGCGTTTTTGGGAACCCTAAACTGCTGGGGACGCTAGTATAGATCTGATCGGATCAGATATTGATGCGTTCAGATACTATACCACTAAGGGAGGTGTACGGTGCGTGCGTGGGTGTTAGCGGTACTGGCGCTAACCTGACGCTGCCTGGGGCTGGTGCTTGCCAGTTCACCAAAATGCTACCAAAAAAACTGTTAGCGATCGCAGGGATCAGGCCTGACTCTGCGAACGCTGCAGTTATGCGTTTAGTGCCTTGTAAGTGACAGTGATCGATCGATACTGCACTTGGGTGGGCTGGGCGGAGGCACAAAACGCAGGTGCTAGCGGGTATCTGGGCTGATCCCGCTAACACTGCGTTTTTGGGAACCCTAAACTGCTGGGGACGCTAGTATAGATCTGATCGGATCAGATATTGATCTGATCAGATACTATACCACTAAGGGAGGCGCATGCTGCGTGTGTGGGTGTTAGCGGTACTGGCGCTAATTTGACGCTGCCTGGGGCGACGCATATCGCCGCCGGGCGATCGGGGGGCTAAACCTTTATTCGGTAATAAACGGCGGGTGCCCTGACACTATAAAAAATAAACAAACTAACCAGCGTCACCCGTATCGGTTATACGGTGATCAGTGGTGAAAGGGTTAACTAGGGGGCAATCAAGGGGTTAAAACATTTATTAGATAGTATATGGGGGTCCCTGACGCTATAAAACGCTGACGGCGAACCTAAATATTTACCTCACTAACTAGCGTCACCAGCGACACTAATACAGCGATCAGAAAAATGATCGCTTAGCGACACTGGTGACAGGGGGTGATCAAGGGGTTAAAACTTTATTAGGGGGGGTTAGGGGGGTACCCTAGACCTAAAGGGGGGTAATATACACTGTCCCAACACTGTCACTGTCACAAACTGACACTATGCAGTAATCAGAAAAAAAAAAAAAAAAAAAAACTGCTGGTGTCAGTTTGTGACAGGGGGGGGGGGGTGATTGGGGGGGGATCGGGGGGCGATCGGGGGGGGGATCGGGGTGATTTGTGTGCCTGGCATGTTCTACTGTGTGTGTAGTGTTTGTGCACTCACATACTTGTCGTCTCTCCTCGGGCCGGAACGGAAAATACCGACCCGAGGGGAGATGACATCACTTCCTTTGCTGCTGTTTAGCATACAGCAGCAAAGGAGTGTTTTCATTGGCCGGCGGCGATCGCGAGGGGGGGGCCACGAACGGATGGTCTCCCCCTCATCACCGATCGCCGCTGGACAAACGACGACCGCCTCGGGCACCGGGGGGGGGTCCGATCGGACCCCCCACCCGCGGAAGGCAAATCACGTACATGTACGTGATTTTGCCTGTCCGTGCCACTTTGCCGACGTACATCGGCGTGAGGCGGTCGTCAAGTGGTTAATCTATGGCTAAATTAGCCTCTGTTCCAGCATTGGCTGTGTTGCGTGCAGTTTCACACTGTCGCCTGTAGGTGTCGTTGTCACCATAGGTCAGTGTTGAAAAGCAACAAGCTGAAGTGTATTGAGTGCTCTTCTTTCCCAGAGGTAACTTGGCAGAGGTGGTCCAATGCTATGCTTTCTGGGAGAGAGTATTTATGGGACAGGTGCCATGTGCTAAGAGTCAGTTCTACCTCATGGCCCTCCAGGAAGGAGGGCTGCGTTGCTGCAGCCGTGCAAGTAGGTCCAGAAGCCTGTCTAGGGCCTACAACTACAGAGATGGTCCTGTGCTGTCTGTCCTGTGGGAAGAAGCCAAACAATTGAGAATACCCAGGGGAGGACCCATCTTGAAGAGGACCTTGCGGAAGGCTGGTGTCTCAAGAGGGGCCTGGTGACTCAATTGGAGGATGCATCCTAATCTTATTTACTGCACAGTACTGCCGGGTCGGCTTAAAGGTTCTGGTACTGTGTTGTTGTTCATCTAAAACTACTATGTCCTGTGGCAGAGGATCATACAGTTATATTGCTCTTCTCAAGTCTGTGGCAGAGACTTTCTTTTTGTTCGTGCTGCGCTCCGGCTGCTAGGTCAGTAAGAGAGACCTATCCGGGTGGGCAAAGATTTAATCTTGGACTGAAGGTATATACGTCCCCGAGATTTCAATTCCTCAGTGACCTAAACAAAAGGTATTTGAACTTTCCTGCAACTCCTCTTCTACCTCTTCAAGTTTTTTCTCATTAAAGCATTGGAAAAGTACTAAATTGACTGGTGCCTACATTGTCAAATACGAAGCCCAACATGGACTCTAAGTTCTGGTATTGGTGAAACTACGGGTAAAGGGGTGACGGTAACAACCCAATATAAATCAGCAGCTCCTTCGGGGGTTAGTGCTAGATAAAGAAAATGTTTCTGTTAAAAAAAAAACTACTAAAGGAGAAGTAGACTCTAAAGCTTTTTTTGGCTCTACTTCCCATATGGTTCACAGGAGTGCATTTCGTTCTGCACTCCTGTGACCTGTTTTCAACCGGCTGCGAACTAAAGTCAACTGTTGTCTGACATTACTCAGGTGGTCTCTTTTTATCACTGGTAATTTTTTGGCGCAGCAGAACTACTAAAAGTCTCCTAAGTAGATTTTGCCTAATGTGGTGACTGCAAGCAAGTAGGTAAATCTCACAGAAGCAAAAGACCACTCCCGTATCTTAACCCTTATAGGAAAAGCCATAAATTTCATTCATTGCAGAACAGTGTACTATGGCAATCTATGTTCATGCCAAAACTTGTAAAAAGAACCTCATGATCACTTAAATTTATCTTCGGCAGTTTCTGGTAATAGTGATAGCATCCCCCTCTTCTACATAACTAGGATTTCCTCTTTACTGATCTCACAGCTCTTTCATGAATATAGGTTAAGATTTTACAAGCAAATGACTACAAAACTTTAGTGCAATAATTTGATAACGGGAGCAGTATTGGCAGCTTCCTATAAAGATTTCAGCTGTCGTCCCAAGCTTTCATCTTGTTTTCATGAGGCTGGGTTCACTCAGGTCTGGCTGCGGTTTTCAGTCCTGTGTTCTGTGCATTTGTGTTCATCAGTTCAAGTGCGATTCAGGTGCACCCAAACCGGACTCAAAAACGCACAGGACCCTTTTCAAATTCGCACCACAGCTGCCCGGACATGTGTAAACTGGCTCCATTAAAAGCCCGTCACATTCAGTGTAAAAAACATGCAATTTTCATGTATGTGAACCCAGCCTAAAGCGGATCTTTACTGCATCTGAGCACCACAAACAAAAAACATGGTTTAATTCATTTTTATTATTCAAAGCAAACCCCATCCATCCATGTCTCTATGCTTTATTTTCTTGAGAAATCACCTTGAAAAACACCCCACTAGAATTTCTGGGTCTGGCTATTTTGAGTAAGGGCAAATTATTCGTGTAGCATTTACTTCCTGGAATCCATCTGCCCTTAGCTCAAGCATGCATGCAGGACAGTGTGCTTAACTGAGAGAACCCCTCCTTCTCCTCCCTTTCTGAAGACTCCTGGGATATATGACATAATTTGCCTAGGAAGCAAACCAGGAAATAATTGAAGAAATGTAAAAAAAAAAAAAAAATGTAAAAGTAAATATGATATACTTTCCTATCTATTTAATAATGCTATCAGCATGAGGTTTAAAAATCAATGTTGATTGGGAGAGTGAAGTTTCATGCAGGCATAAGGACATTTACATATAGTACAAAGCTTTGCATGTTATTAAAGCGGAGTTCCACCCAAAAGTGGAACTTCCAGTCATTTGTCCCCCCCCCCCCCGGTGCCACATTTGGCACCTATCGGGGGGAGCGGATACCTGTCTTTTACAGGTATCCTGTCCCTAATTCCAGGAGCCACGGCCGCGGCGCATTATATCAGCGCTTGGTGCCTCGCGAATGCGCAGTAGGGACCCGGCGTGAAGCCATAATGCTTCACTACCGGGTTCCCTTACTGGCAATGCCGGCTGCAGCACCCGACAGCCGATGGAGACATCAGCTGCGGTGCTGACGTTACTGGACTCCAGGACAGGTAAATGTCCTAATATTAAAAGTCAGCAGCTACAGTATTTGTAGCTTCTGGGTTTTAATTTCGCAGTAGTGGGTGGACCTCTGCTTTAACTTACTTTGAGAACCTCTTTTGTCTGGACTAGTCCTTCGGGAAATGATCTTCATTCATTGAAATACATCATTAAAATACCCTTGTCCAGAGATAAACATGAGCATGCCATTGCTGGTTTCTGAAAATGCTAGTAGTTTCCGGTGTCTATTTTCAGCATTTGCGTCCTAGTCCTGGAACATGCATACAGGAGAAAGTCTGAATTTCTTACCTCGCTACTTGTACCAGAGTAGTATTGAAGCCAGTGTGGACATGGCAGTGTGGACATGGCAGGTAGAACACCAGAGAAGAATGGGTCAGCAATGGTAGCCAACATTTAACTCTCAAACATTCACTGCATGTGGGTCCTAGCCTAGAACTGTTATGAAACGTGGTTTATATGGGATCATCACAACATTGATATGTCAGTTTCTTCTCTTGCTTTATTTAGGATGGCGTTTCAGGACCAGCTAGAAGATCTTATAACCAAACACAAAAACCTGGCAGAATTTTATGTAAGGATCTTTGGATTTTTTGGAAGACCAGTGGCCTTCATGTTTAAAGGGAAAGCTGGCTGTGTGTTCCCCTGGCTTCAATAAAAGGACAGTGGATGTGATATTACCTTTTGTAGCGTTCGATTCTTGAATTTTTTAATTGTTATAAGACCGTATACATAACAGCTTGCTCGCTCCATTTTCTTTCAGAATCCGAAGATGCTTGAAGCAGAGATCTCTCGCTTGGAAAAACAGAAAAATGAACTAATACAGGAAAGTAAGTACTGATTATTTTCTCAAGAGAAAAAGGGTACCGGTAATTACAACTATGCTATGTTTTTAAACATTACAAAAGTAGTAAAACTACAACTTTCATATGTGTATGTTTTTGGCTTAGCCCCAGATCTAAAATGTATGCCTGCTTCTAATGATTAGGGAGAATAGATTGGAGAGACAGAGTGTGTGTAAACTAATCTAACTGCCTTAATAAAGTAATCTTACAACAGTTCAAGGTCACGTGACTCAAAGCCATGCACTGGGATGTTGACATCAGCAGAGCCTTCCATGATCAAATGGTATGAAAACTTCACTCTGGTGCTCACAATACAGAGCTTATGTGTGTCGCTTGACCTAGGAACAGAGCATTTCAGGCTCTGTCTATTTTTGCATACAGTTGGTTGATTGTTACTTTTGGCAATAGAGAAACAGACCCAGGGCTTTCACACTTCTTCGAAGGGGATATACTGAGTTTTTTTTTTTTTTTTTTTTTCAGATGGGAGGCTTAGTTTTTTTTACTAGGATTAGGAAATGTACAAAATCTTTTCTCTCACTTTGCTTAAAGATAGGGAGAAGCTCACTAAACTTAAAGAAATAGAGGAAACTGAGGCAAGACTCATAGAAGAAGGTATCCTGACCACAGAAAATGTCTTCCTTCACAGTGAGGAAGCTGTGTGTGTAGTGTAAGTAATCACGCTGACCATATTTCAATATTAAAAAGGGTTTTTACTTTACAGTATTTTTATTAAAAATCTTAAGTACATAAAAGAGAAATATTGACAACAGCAAATCGGATTTTCAGGTTATCGCCAGCATAATATAGGCACATATCAGACGAAGAACAATAATTGTCTAGATAAGTACAGGTTGTTCAATAATAGATACAGTGTATGTGTGTGTGTGTGTGTATAGGTATGTATGTGTATATATGTATGTAATGTATGTATGCATGTATGTATATATATATATATATATATATATATATATATATATATATATATATATATATATATATATTTCTCACATTTTTTTGTAAATATTTTATTATATCTTTTCATGTGACAACACTGAAGAAATGACACTTTGCTACAATGTAAAGTAGTGAGTGTACAGCTTGCATAACAGTGTACATTTGCAGTCCCCTCAAAATAACACACAGCCATTATTGTCTAAACCACTGGCCACAAAAGTGAGTACACCCCTAAGTGAAAACGTCTCAATTGGGCCCAAAGTGTCAATATTTTGTGTGGCCACCATTATTTTCCAGCACTGCCTTAACCCTCTCGAGCATGGAGTTCACCAGAGCTTCACAGGTTGCCACTAGAGTCTCTTCCACTCCTCCATGATAACATCACAGAGCTGATGGATGTTGGAGACCTTGCACTCCTCCACCTTCCATTTGAGGATGCCCCACAGATGTTCAATAGGGATTAGGTCTGGAGACAGGCTTGGCCAGTCCATCACCTTTACCCTCAGCTTCTTTAGCAAGGCAGTGGTCGTCTTGGAGGTGTGTTTGGGGTGGTTATCATGTTGGAATACTGTCTTGCGGCCCAGTCTCAGAAGGGGGGGGACCATGCTCTGCTTCAGTAGGTCACAGTACATGTTGGCATTCATGGTTTCCTTGATGAACTGTAGCTCCCCAGTGCCAGCAGCACTCATGCAGCCCCAGACCATGACACTCCCACCACCATGCTTGACTGTAGGCAAGAAACACTTGTCTTTGTACTCCTCACTTGGTTGCCACCACACATGATTGACATCATCTAAACCAAATAAGTTTATCTTGGTCTCATCAGACCACAGGACATGGTTCCAGTAATCCATGTCCTTAGTCTGCTTGTCTTCAGCAAACTGTTTGTGGGCTTTCTTGTGTATCATCTTTAGAAGAGGCTTCCTTCTGGGATGACAGCCATGCAGACCAATTTAATGCAGTGTGCGGCGTATGGTCTGAGCACTGACAGGCTGAACCCCCCCCACTCCTTCAACCTCTGCAGCAATGCTGGCAGCACTCATATGTCTATTTCCCATAGACAACCTCTGGATATATTGCTGAGCATGTGCACTCAACTTCTTTGGTCGACCATGGCGAGGCCTGTTCTGAGTGGAACCTGTCCTGTTAAACCGCTGTATGGTCTTGGCCACCGTGCTGCAGCTCAGTTTCAGGGTCTTGGCAATCTTCTTATAGCCTAGACCATCTTTATGTAGCGCAACAATATTTTTTTTTCCAGATCCTCAGAGAGTTCTTTGCTATGAGTGCCATGCTGAACTTCCAGTGACCAGTATGAGAGAGTGAGAGCGATAACCTCAAATCGAATGCACCTGCTCCCCATTCACACCTGAGAACTTGTAACACTAATGAGCCACATGACACCGGGGAGGAAAAATGGTAATTGGGCCCAATTTGGACATTTTCGCTTGTACTCATTCGCGTGTACTCATTTTTTGTTGCCAGCTGTTTAGACATTAATGGCTGTGTGTTGTTATTTTGAGGGGACAGCAAATGTACACTGTTATACAAGCTGTACACTCACTACTTTACATTGTAGCAAAGTGTCATTTCTTCAGTGTTGTCTTATGAAAAGATATAATAAAATATTTATATAAATGTGAGGGGTGTACTCACTTTTGTGAGATACTGTGTGTATGTGTGTGTGTGTGTGTGTATATGTGTGTATGTGTAATATATAATCCCACAAAAGTGAGTACACCCCTCACATTTTTGTTAATATATTATTATCTTTTCATGTGACAAGACTGAAGAAATCACACTTTGCTACAATGTAAAGTAGTGAGCGTACAGCTTGTATAACAGTCTGAATTTGCTGTCCCCTTAAAATAACTCAACACACAGCCATTAATGTCTAAACCGCTGGCAACAAAAGTGAGTACACCCCTAAGTGAAAATGTCCAAATTGGGCCCAGTTAGCCTTTGGGAAATAGAAATATGAGTGCTGCCAGCATTGCTGCAGAGGTTGAAGGGGTGGGGGGTCAGCCTGTCAGTGCTCAGACCATACGCTGCACACTGCATTAAATTGGTCTGTATGGCTGTCGTCCCAGAAGGAAGCCTCTTCTAAAGATGATGCACAAGAAAGCCTGCAAACAGTTTGCTGAAGACAAGCAGACTAAGGACATGGATTACTGGAACCATGTTCTGTGGTCTGAGGAGACTAAGATAAACTTATTTGGTTGAGATGGTGTCAAGCGTGAGGAGTACAAAGGCAAGTGTGTCTTGCCAACAATCAAGCATGGTGGTGGAAGTGTCATGGTCTGGGACTGTATGAGTGCTGCCGGCATTGGGGAGCTACAGTTCATTGAGGGAACCATGAATGCCAACATGTACTGTGACATACTGAAGCAGAGCATGATCCCCCTCCTTTCGGAGACTGGGCCACAGGGCAGTATTCCAACATAACGACCCCAAACACACCTCCAAGACGACCACTGCCTTGCTAAAGAAGCTGAGGGTAAAGGTGATAGACCGTCCAAGCACGTCTCCAGACCTAAACCCTATTTAGCATCTGTGGGGCATGCTCAAAAGGTGGAGGAGCGCAAGGTCTCTAACATCCACCAGACCCGTGATATCATCATGGAGGAGTGGAAGAGGACTCCAGTGGCAACCTGTGAAGCTCTGGTGAACTCCATGCCCAAGAGCGTTAAGGTAGTGCTGTAAAATAATGGTGGCCACACAGAATTATTGACACTTTGAACATTTTCACTTAGGGGTGTACTCACTTTTGTTGCCAGTGGTTTAGACATTAAATTATGCCTGTGTGTTGAGTTTTATTGAGGGGACATCAAATTTACAAGTTGTACACTCACCACTTTACATAGTAGCAAAGTGTAATTTCTTCAGTGTCACATGAAAAGATATAATAAAATATTTACAAAAATGTGAGGGGTGTACCCACTTTTGTGAGATACTGTATATACAGTGCCTTGAAAAAGTATTCATACCCCTTGAAATTTTCCACATTTTGTCATGTTACAACCAAAAACGTAAAGGTTATTTATTGTGATTTTATGTGATAGACCAACACAAAGTGGCACATAATTGTGAAGTGGAAGGAAAATGATAAATGGTTTTAAAAATTTTTTGCAAATAAATATCTGAAAAGTGCGGTGTGCATTTGTATTCAGCCCCCCTGAGTCAATACTTTGTAGAACCATCTTTTGCTGCAATTACAGCTGCAAGTCTTTTTGGGGATGTCTCTACCAGCTTTACACATCTAGAGAGTGACATTTTTGCCCATTCTTCTTTGCAAAATAGCATAAGCTCTATCAGATTGCATGGAGAGCATCTGTGAACAGCAATTTTCGAAACTTGCCATAGATTCTAAGTTAGATTTAGGTCTGGACTTTGACTGGGCCATTCTAACACATGAATATGCTTTGTTCTAAACCATTCCATTGTAGCTCTGACTGTATGTTTTAGTGTCGTTGTCCTGCTGGAAGGTGAACCTCCGCCCCGGTCTCAAGTCTTTTGCAGACTCTAACAGGTTCTCTTCTAAGATTGCCCTGTATTTGGCTCTATCCATCTTTCCATCAACTCTGACCAGCTTTCCTGTCTCTGCTGAAGGAAGGCATCCCCACAACATGATGCCGTCTCGACCATGTTGCACGGTGGGGATGGTGTGTTCAGGGTGATGTGAAGTGCTAGTTTTCCGCCACACATAGCGTTTTGCTTTTAGGCCAAAAAGTTCAATTTTGGTCTTATCTGACCAGAGCACCTTCTTCCACATGTTTTCTGTGTCCCCCACATAGCTTCTCGCAAACTGCAAACGGGACCTCTTATGGTTTACTTTTAACAATGGCTTTCTTTTTGCCACTCTTCCATAAAGGCCTGATTTGTGGGGTGCACAACTAATAGTTATCCTGTGGACAGATTTTCCAACCTGAGCTGTGGATATCTGCAGCTCCTCCAGAGTTACCATGCGCATCTTGACTGCTTCTCTGATTTAATGCTCTCCTTGCCTGGCGTTGTCAGTTTAGGTGGACAACCATGTCTTGGTAGGTTTGCAGTTGTGCCATACTCTTTCCATTTTCGTATGATGAATTGAACAGTGCTCCATGAGATGTTCAAAGCTTGGAATATTGTTTTATAACCCAACTTTGCTTTAAACGTCTCCACAACTTTATCCCTGAACTGTCTGGTGTGTTCCTTGGCCTTCATAATGCTGTTTGTTCACTAAGGTTCTCTAACAAGCCTCTGAGGACTTCACAGAACAGCTGTATATATACTGAGATTAAATTACACACAGGTGGACTCTTTACTAATTAGGTGACTTCTGAAGGCAATTGGTTCCACTAGATATTAGTTAGGGGTATCAGAGTAAAAGGGGCTGAATACAAATGCATGCCACACTTTTAAGATATTTTTCTGTAAAAACTTTGGAAAACCATTTATCATTTTCCTTCCACTTCACAATTATGTACCACTTGGTGTTGGCCTATCACATAAAATCCCAATAAAATACATTTTTGTTTTTGGTTGTAACATGACAAAATGTGGAAAATTTCAAGGGATATGAATACCTCTAAACCTAGAAAGGCAAGAACCATTTAGTCCATTTTGTCAAAAGTTTCGACTTCTAGTCACAAAGAACCACAGGAGTGGTCAGGATAATTGTTATACCGGAGAAGGGGAGATCAATAAAGGGGAGGCAGAGAAGGAGAGGTTGGGGGAAGGGGGTTTAAGAAAAAATGGTGTCCCCATACCTGAGATTAAAGTCTTAGCAGGTGCCCCACAGGGTTCTGCAACCTTCATTGAATTAAGAAGTAAAGTAAAAAAAGTGAAAAAGCAAGGGGGGAGAGAGGCCAGCCAGGAGCAGGTTAGAAAACTGACAAGTACCGAATCCATGGGTCCCACGTTCTGTAAAGTTTCTTAGTGTTGTTATGGAGAGTACATGTGAGTTTGCCATTGACCATAATCCAATTAAGCTTATGCTTTACATAGTCAAATGCTACAACTGACTGCTGCCAATATTTAGTAATTCGTGCTGCCAAGAACATGTAAGAAATGCGTTTCACAAATTTCTTTTGGACCTCATCAGGTAGTTTATGGAAGAGGGCCGCCTACGGGGATCTGCAAATATATACTCCTGTCACTGAATAAATAAAGTTAAACATTCTAACCCAGAATCTAGTCACTATAGGGCATTGCCACCATATGTGATACATAGTCCCCATTTGCCCACAACGTCTAAAGCAGGCAGACGGGAAGGTAGGATGCATTTTGGCAATACGGGTGGGGACCAGATACCAGCGCATATATCACAGAAATTCGTCCCCACAAAAGACTTCTTGCTTGACAAGACAATTCAAAAAGGGTGAGTGTGAGGGGTCTATCTAATAGGGCAAGCTTGGATCGCAGGAAAGATTAAAGGTGATAATAACAAAATGTTTCGCTAGAGGGCAGCGATAAATTATCTACAAAATATTGCAAGGAGTGTGGTTGGTCCCCATTAAGGTAGTCGGTGATCCATAGAAGGGCCTTGTTGAGCCACTACTGGAATGAAGTAGGTAAAAAGGTTTTTACTTTAGATTTGATCCTTTGCCCCTTGATAAAAAAGCTGCCAGATCCTGCAGGATATAGGTTTTCTTTGCTGGCATAGTAACAAGCCTTGGTTTACTTCACCATCCTGAATTCTGTATCAAAAATTACAGTGCCTCTTTTGCTTTATCTTCCAAAAATGTAGCACCAGAACCAGTTACATAAAAAGATCTAAGTGTAAGCATCTAGTTTGCATGTCCCATTCTGGGGGGTACCATTATAACACTGCAGGCTTCCAGATGTAAAAGCTTACTTGGGGCAAATCTATATACCATGTCATAATGTCTTATTTGTCTTTTTGTACTTTGACATGGCAGGAAAATGTTTGAAGAAGAAAATGCTTTGGTCAAGACCATGCTGGAAAAAGTAACTGCACGTCAGTCAGAGCTTCTAGATAATTGCAACAGGTGAGTGAACAACCTCTTGAGAGGATGAGATGCATTCGGGTATGTTTACTTGCCACAGGTTGATTTAAGTATTCACTTCACAGAGTAATTCATCGCTCCGCTGATCCCCGCTGAGCAGGCGGATGACAGGTCCGTGTCCGCTCCGCTATGCAGAGCGGACACAGTCCACTCTCGTCTATGGGGCAATCGGATGGAAAGGACATCCTGTCTGTTTCCATCCGATGCCATCTGATCCGATCAGCCAGACGAATGGGGAAAAGGATCAGATCGGATGACTGGAGGGTCCCATCAGGTCCGCCTAAAAAACTGACGGGTGGACCTGATCAGATCACCTGTGTGAAAAGGGGCCTTAGAGGGTCAGTCCACCCAAAAGTGATATTTTAGTTGTAGGTGGAGCCTGGAGCCTGACAAGCTGAGTCCGTCCCAGACTCCAACAATGAGATCTTCCTGCCACACTGATATTTCAGCGTTTGGTGGGTTTTTGTAGAGTTAAACAACAGTTTCCTTTATTTTTCTGGGACTGGGCTGAGTTTCTGGGTCTGGGATCTGTATATATATATATATATATATATTTATATATATATATATATATATATATATATATATATATATATATATATATATAATATATATATATATATATATACACACACACACAGTATCTCACAAAAGTGAGTAGTACACCCCTCACATCTTTATAAATATTTTATTATATCTTTATATCTTTCATGTAAAAACACTGAAGAAATTACACTTTGCTACAATGTAAAGTAGTGAGTGGGGGGCATGGCCACGGCATGAGAGAGAGCAGACATGTGTGAGCTGAGCTCTGCCTGACCCGCTCCTAATATCAGCTTATGCAGCAGCCAACAGAGAGCCCCTACCCGCTGGACAAGATGCCATCAAAGCGTAAGCAATCCCTGCAGCCCAGGAGGACCCCTCAGATCCGTTCTAGCTCCTTAGAAGCCTACTTCACTGGCGGAGGCCAGCAACATGTGTCCCGATCCAAGATGGCGCCGTTTGAGTGCTTTTCAGCTGCACGTGCGGCGTCTTCAATCCCCTCACCGCAGCTGCAATGCATCTCACCTCCTCCCCCTCTCCACCAGGCTCCCATGGCAACCTCTCCAGCAGTCTGGACGTACATAAAACCCGGAAAGGCAGCGGCGTGGTTTCACATGGGTCCCCTTACCGCACCTTAGCAGGACCTTCCGTGCCTCACTCATCCACCTCCCTCGGCCCCCCCACACATCTGCTGGGCACATGAATATAGGAGAGGCCCTGGAGGGAGACCTGCGGTCCCATATTCTAGCCCTCCCCACTAGGGCTGATTTAGAGTGCTTTATGGCCCGGAAGGAGAAAGCACTCAGAAAGGACATTGAGGACCTGCAAGTTGATGCAGCTTACATTGGGGGTAGAGTGGAGGCTTTGGAGGCGTCAGTGGAGGACATCACCCCTACCTTACAAGCCCTGCAGACACATTGCAAAGTGCAAGATCTTATTTATTCCCTACCAAACCAGAGTCTGTTCACAATGCCCCGTGTCCGCCGTGGGGGGATTTGTGTTGGGTCCTGCTGTCCCACTGATCCTACCTGAGTGGGTGAGCTTGTCCTCAATTTTACCTTTTTTGTATCATGGATTATAACTACCTCTGTGATTATTTATGTTTGCTGCATATGTTTAATGTGTTTGTACTAAAGTTATGCTAAATTACCTTATAGACTTGATCCTCCTGAAGAAGCGGTTCCAACCGCGAAACCGGTCGAGATAAAAGTCTTACATGCACCCCCCGTACAAAAAATTGCGGGCCCCACTCATTGTATTCAGTGTGGTATATACTGTATACTTGATTTTATGATTGTCTGTATATATTATGTTTGCTATTTTGTATTTCAATTATTAAAAATTTACATATATTTTTTAGATTTTTGTAACCGTATATCATTATCGAGTACCGTGATAGTCCCAACTCCCAACTTTGGGGGTACACACATGAACAGACAGCTGCAGCAACTGCTGTCACGCCTCCACCCCTATATTTCTTTCATTGTACAATCTCGGGATGATGGTACCTGCACTAGTTTTCTATTAAACTGTAATTGAGGCCTTACCCCTCTTTAAAGTGCAAGATCAAAGAATTGACTCTTTGCTAGATCAACTTGATGATGTGGAAAATCGTAGCCGCAGGGTTAACATTCACATAAGAGGCCTGCCGGAGGCTACAGCACCTAGGGACATAATTCCTACCCTTCAGGGGGTGTTCAAACAGATCTTGGGCAGGGAAGCACCCAATCACATAGGAATTGATTGAGCCCATAGAGCCCTCAGGCCCCCTTCAGATGACCCAGATAAACCTCGAGACATCTGTAAGCTGCACAAATATTCCCTGAAGGAACGTATCATGTGGCATGTTCGAGCAGTCCGCCATGTGGACTTTGATGGAGCTAAGTTGTCCCTATTTCTGGACCTTTCCAGATGCACATTGATGCAGCGTAGAGCCCTTAAACCTTTGCTGGAAGTCCTGCAGGAGGCTCATCTGATCTACCGCTGGGGATTCCCCTTCAGCCTCTCCGTCACTAAAGGTAGTCAACAGGTTACTCTGCGGAACAAATTGGATCTACCCCATTTTCTTTCCCATCTTGGCCTGCCTGTGATGGACATGGTGCACTTCCTCAGAGATTCCAGCACAAGCTCGTCCGGAGCCATGGCAGCCAGCATGTCGCAGGTGCCGAAACAAGCCCCACAATGACCCCGCTACTTCTGCTGATCAGAGGTCTTCTTCTTCCTTGGCTGCATATTGAATGCCTATACCAGATCCTGTTGACTTTCTTCTTTCTTTCCTAATTTTAGGATTGTTGCTGCTGCTGCAGTTCATTCACATGCACATCCAAAATTTTGGTTGTGCTACCTGACTGGAGCGGGACCCTCCGTTGGGTTCTCGCCTGGTGCCTCCCAACTCACCCATAGGTGAACTCCTGGGAGTTGCACTCCCCAGATGGGGACATCTGCGGTGCTTGGGTCACTTCCACCTTTTTGAGCCAGCTGGCCGCGGGGTAGCCCCTGCACTGTTGATACTAGTGTTATCCACTCGCCCGTGGGGTGCTCTGTTCTTTATTTGTTGTTTTATTGATGTGGTTTTTTTTTCCCTGGTTTTTACTTACATGTTTTGTCTCCTCAGCACTCCAGGTTTTCTCTGGCCCCTTGGGCTACACTACCAGATGACCAGATATGGCTGCTATGAAGATTGTATCGTATAATGTTTGTGGCCTAAGCTCTCCATCCTAACGCAGTAAGTTATGGCTTGAGACAAAAAGACTGGGAGCACACATTTTACTCTTGCAGGAAACGCATTTTAGGACTGACTCGGTTTCCTGCCTTCCCACACATCTATACAATCAGTGGTATCTCAGCAATTCACCCCAACCTAAATCTGGCAGGGTGGCAGTTGCGATACATAGGCATTGCCCTTTTGTCCCCCTAGACCATTACGCAGATCCAGAAGGCAGATATGTCTTTCTGAAAGGCACTCTGTTTGATCGTAAGTTTACCCTTGTGGCGCTATATGCACCTAACACCCGGCTTCTGGCGTTTTTGGACAGGTTATTGGATCCTCAAAAATCGCGGATGCTTTTAAGGACTACTATGCCCAACTCTACCAGCTCCCTGCTACACTTGCCAATCACACACCCCTGCAGAAAACAGAATGCATTTCACAGTATTTAGAGGAGGCGCTGCCCCCCCAACTTAAGACACAAATCCGTGAACAGCTCGATAAGTCTATCTCTGTAACGAAGATTGAGTTGGTAATTAAGGACCTGCAACAGGGCAAGAGTCCTGGACCTGATGGGTTCACCAATGCATACTATCGCAAATTCTCACCACTTCTTTGTAATCATATGTGTGCATATTTTAATGCCCTTGCATCGGTAACTTCTCTCCCGAAAGAAGCACTGTTAGCCCAAATTAAGGTCCTCCCGAAGGAAGGGAAAGGCCCTTCTAGTAGCTATAGACCGATCTCGTTACTGAACACTGACATTAAGATCCTGGTGAAGATCTTGGCAAATGGGCTAAAGCCCATTCTACCAACGGTGATTCACTCAGACCAAACGGGCTTCATAGCTGGGAGGGAGATTAGAGACAACTCCAACCGAGCTATACAACTAATCTACTGGGCAAATTTACAGCAATCCAGTTCACCCTGTCTTCTACTGTCGCCAAGAAGGTTTTTGACTGGATAGACTGGATGTATCTTCAGGCAGTATTGTCCAGACTGGGCCTTGGCCAAAACATGCTTGACTAGGCTCCTTATACAGTTCCCCAGAGGCCCGGGTCAAGGTTAGCGGAACTCTCTCCAACGCCTTCCCTATACAGAACGGGACAAGACAGGGGTGCCCCCTGTCCCCACTGATATTTTCCCTTACCCTAGAACTGCTGCTCAACATGATCCTAACATTACAGGATTTAAGGTAGGGACGACGGAACATAAGTTGTCCGCATACTATTTTATGTTGCGGACCCATTGATTTCTCTCCAATTTTAAAATCGACTATAGCAATTTGGGAATTATCCTCCTTGCTATTCCCCCTCTGATGCGCTCCCAACTGTAAACTTCCTTTTCTTTCATTATACAATTTAAAGGCTGCGCTGCTAGTGCAAATACATGATCATATTAACGGAAAATACCATAATTATGAATGAACACAAGTGAATTGTTTCATAACAAAAAAAAAAAAATGCACATAAATCGCATGCAAAAAAAAAGAATCGCATGCAAAAAAAATGAGTGGAACATTCAGTAAACAAAAACGATTAAATAGAGTCCATTTAGTCATAGATTGAAATGAACTGTAGGTCTTGTGGGTGTAGAAAATGGTTGGATAGAGGGAGAAAGACACCCTTCCTTCAAGTGATATAAAGATTATCTCCGTAGGGAGCGTGATGTTAAAATAGAGAGAAGATCCTCCACCTCAAGTAAGGTAAGCCCCTTACCAGATCCAAAGATCTCCTGTCACAGAGATCATGCACACATGTGGCTGTGTCCCCCAGCCACTGGGTCTCTGTCAGTGCGCAGATCGGAAGCCACCTCTCCAGGAAATCAATCCAAACGTGATTTATCCGCTCACAGACCATGGATAAATAGGAAAGAAATGCTCCATAGCGTAATACAGTTAAAATCCACTTTAATTTATAAAAGAAAAGCACTTACAATTTGTGCAGTAAAGATCGCTTATAAAAACATGTAGCGCCGGCCGGCTTCAGCTGCTGCCCGTTTCTTCCGGGTTCAGCGTGGTATGGTGGTGACGTCAGCACGCCGCTCCTCCCTACGCCGTTTCGACAAATCTGTCGTCTTCCTGGAGCAGCTGAAGCCGGCCGGCGCTACATGTTTTTATAAGCGATCTTTACTGCACAAATTGTAAGTGCTTTTCTTTTATAAATTAAAGTGGATTTTAACTGTATTACGCTATGGAGCATTTCTTTCCTATTTATCCATGGTCTGTGAGCGGATAAATCACGTTTGGATTGATTTCCTGGAGAGGTGGCTTCCGATCTGCGCACTGACAGAGACCCAGTGGCTGGGGGACACAGCCACATGTGTGCATGATCTCTGTGACAGGAGATCTTTGGATCTGGTAAGGGGCTTACCTTACTTGAGGTGGAGGATCTTCTCTCTATTTTAACATCACGCTCCCTACGGAGATAATCTTTATATCACTTGAAGGAAGGGTGTCTTTCTCCCTCTATCCAACCATTTTCTACACCCACAAGACCTACAGTTCATTTCAATCTATGACTAAATGGACTCTATTTAATCGTTTTTGTTTACTGAATGTTCCACTCATTTTTTTTGCATGCGATTCTTTTTTTTTTTGCATGCGATTTATGTGCATTTTTTTTTTTTTTTTTTGTTATGAAACAATTCACTTGTGTTCATTCATAATTATGGTATTTTCAGTTAATATGATCATGTATTTGCACTAGCAGCGCAGCCTTTAAATTGTATAGCTAGTAAGGTGGAGGTTGTTTCACATCTAAGGTTGCAGCAGCATTTTACATTTCAATTTTTGGTTTGAGATATTTGTCTTTTCATCACACACATGTGGGGATCATTTCCACTTATGGGATAGCGCAGTATTTTTTACGATATTCCTTTTCTTTCACACAGTGTAGTTCCTCCTTACAATATTTGGGCATTTACTTCCCAGCTATATTCACAGTTTTATATATCTGTAACTATGCCCCTTTGCTCTCCACAATTAAAGCTGACTTACTGCTCTGGGATCGTAACACTTTCTCATGGATGGGTCGAGTCTTCTATCTTCAGATGGTGCCTATATCGCTACCCAGGTCTTTTTTCTCAGCTTTCTACAGTCTGTTCTTGAAATTTATATGTCGGGGTTGAAGACCCCGTTTAGCCCTCCGCACTCTGCAATGTCCTAAGAGGCTAGGGGGGCTGGGGGTTCCTTCCATACGGAAGTACTATGAGGCGATTGCTCTGCAACAGGTATTAGACTGGCAACATCACACTACCACTAAATCCTGGGTTCCCCTTGAGAAAATCTTAGCTGGCCGTAACTTATCCCATGCTCCATGGCTTCCCTGGGGTTGCCGAGGCATTTCAGACTTTGTCCCCTGTCTCTGTCCACTTGTTGAGGTTTGTGGACAAGGGACTGCTGTCGCCGCCTGTGTTCCCACTTGCAGCCCTGGGGGGCTTCCCCTGGTTCATTCTAGGGGAACACCTCTCCTACTTCCGCATGTGGGCAAGGGATGGAGAGACATGGTGTGAAAGGTTTATACATGAGCAAGGCCTAGTCTCGTTGGACTGGCTCCATTCTCAATTTGGCCGGTTCCTAATGGATGAGTGGAGCTACAGACAATTGCATCACTTTGTCCAACGTTTGCCTCATACCATCCGGCCCCCTTCCTCCCCGACTCCGTTCAAAAAGCTGTGCATGTCTGCAGACCCTGTTCCCCATTCTATTTCTGTGCTCTGAGATGTTGCAGTCTTCGGAATCCCGGAGTAAGCCAGTGT
Source organism: Lithobates clamitans (assembly GCA_037952925.1). Taxonomy (NCBI): domain Eukaryota; kingdom Metazoa; phylum Chordata; class Amphibia; order Anura; family Ranidae; genus Lithobates; species Lithobates clamitans. The sequence continues at coordinate 3,383,253 of JBBGZY010001526.1, forward strand.
ATTTGCGAGAATGGGAGAGAGACCTGTTGCATACATTTACAGAGACTCAATTGGATCATTTATATCATCTTACCCACAAGAGTTCTGTGGATACAAAGATGCAAGAAAATAGCTTTATGCTATTGATCCGATGGTACAGAGTTCTGGCCGCTTTGGCCAAAATGTATCCGACAGCTTCTGATGTCTGTTGGAGGGGATGTGGACTTTGGGATACCTACCTGCATATATGGTGGGATTGCCCGAGGCTTAGGCCCTTCTGGCAAGATGTCAGAACCCAGATAAAAGTTAACTTAGATATTGCTATGCATGACTCCCCATTGGAGTTTCTACTTCACGTGCCATCCTCTCCTCTTAGCACCTACCGTAAATCGGTTCTGCCACATCTTTTAAATGCTGCCCGGTGCCTGATTCCCATACATTGAAAGTCGCCTCATATTCCTGGACGATATGATTGAGTCCGTCTGGTCAATACTATTATGGCGGCGGAGGAGTGGGTGGCAAAGTGCAAAGACAGATATGACAAGTTCTATAGTATATGGGCCACTTGGATACATTATGTTTCTAATACGGTACAGGCAACATAATTTGCTGCCCCCAGGTTTGTAGTTTAACATAATGCCTATGAGGATGAGACCTACGTGCTATAGACCCCAGGATTCTTTATGCCAATACAATTTTTTAATTGCAAATATAGTGCTGATTGTTTGTTTGTTGTTTTTGTTTATGTTCCCTCTCCCACCTTCTTTACCCCTCCTTCCCTTCTTATTCTGGATCATAATGGGTGCATTGTTCACAGTGTTGTTTATGATACGTGAGTGCGCAATCCTGGCTTGGTACACTGGTTTGAAAGCGCACCTCCCCCTGTATTCTGGGTATAAAATTATGAAGTCATATGATGTTGGCAACTGTATCTATCAAAGAACCTCCTAACACTAGTGGCCCAATGCCTCCTCTTTCACTTATTGTCTCCCTTTTGTTTTTCTCAATGTACTGTATGTTATACTGAAAATGTAAAATAAAGACTTAAAAAAAATAAAGTAGTGAGTGTACAGCTTGTATAACAGTGCAAATTCGCTGTCTCCTCAAAATAACTCAACACACAGCCATTAATGTCTAAACCGCTGGCAACAAAAGTGAGTACATCCCTAAGTGAAAATGTCCAAATTGGGCCCCAAGTGTCACTATTTTGTGTGGCCACCATTATTTTCCAGCACTGCCTTAACGCTCTTGGACACGGAGTTCACCAGAGCTTCACAGGTTGTCACTTGTGTCCTCTTCCACTCCTCTATGATGACATCACGGAGCTGGTGGATGTTAGAGACTTTGCGCTCCTCCACCTTCCATTTGAGGATGCCCCACAGATGCTCAATAGGGTTTTGGTCTGGAGACATGCTTGGCCAGTCAATCACCTTTACCTTCAGCTTCTTTAGCAAGGCAGTGATCATCTTGGAGTTGTGTTTGGGGTTGTTACCATGTTGGAATACTGCCCTGAGACCCAGTCTCCGAAGGGAGGGGATCATGTTCTGCTTCAGTATGTCACAGTAAATGTTGGCATTCATGGTTCCCTCAATGAACTTTAGCTCCCCAGTGCCGGCATCACTCATGCAGCCACAGGCCATGACACTCCCACCACCATGCTTGACTGTAGGCAAGACACAGTTGTATTTGTTGTACTCACCTGGTTGTCACCACACATACTTGACACCATCTGAACCAAATAAGTTTATCTTGCTCTCATCAGACCACAGGACAAGGTTCCAGTAATCAGTGTCCTTAGTCTGCTTGTCTTCAGCAAACTGTTTGCAGGCTTTTTTGTGCATCATCTTTAGAAGAGGCTTCTTTCTGGGATGACAGCCATGCAGGCCAATTTGATGCAGTGTGCGGTGTATGGTCTGAGCACTGACAGGCTGACTCCCCACCCCTTCAACCTCTGCAGCAATGCTGACAGCACTCATACATCTATTTCCCAAAGACAACCTCTGCATATGACGCTGAGCACATGCGACTTCTTTGATCGACCATGGCGAGGCCTGTTCTGAGTGGAACCTGTCCTGTTAAACCGCTGTATGGTCTTGGCCACCGTGCTGCAGTTCAGTTTCAGGGTCTTGGCAATCTTCTTATAGCCTAGGCCATCTTTATGTAGAGCAACAATTCTTTTTTTCAGATCCTCAGAGAGTTCTTTACCATGGGGTGCCATGTTGAACTTCCAGTGACCAGTATGAGTCACGTGACACCGGGGAGGGAAAATGGCTAATTGGGCCCATTTTGGACATTTTCACTTAGGGGTGTACTCATTTTTGTTGCCAGAGGTTTAGACATTAATGGCTGTGTGTTGAGTTATTTTGAGGGGACAGAAAATTTACAGTTATACAAGCTGTATACTTACTACTTTACATTGTAGCAAAGTGTCATTTCTTCAGTGTTGTCACATGGCATATTATAATAAAATATTTACAAAAGTGTGAGGGGTGTACTCACTTTTGAGAGATACTGTGTATGTGTGTGTGTATATATATATATATATATATATATATATATATATATATATATATATATATATATATATAATATATATATATTTATAGTTTTTTTTTTTTTTTTTTTTATTTAGTCAAAGGGCATAGTTCTAGGACATACAAAACCATATGAACAGTTTTGGTATACCATATATCATAACAGGTATGCATTACATAAAATGAAATGCTGTAAACCCAGGATGACATTATGTCCATTGGCTACCTGAGGTGTCTTGTATATGCCAGGTGAGGGGAGGATAGAACCTCGGAGCTGGGTATGATTAAGGTAAGCCATAGCCAAAACTCCAGTGTATTCCAATAGGACTAAGCCTCGGAACCAGCCCACATCAATTTATAATTTTATATAGAATAGTAGTATTATGGAGCCAAAAAAAACACTGGTCCATAAAGTAGAAACAGTGTAATGTGAGAAAAAAAAGAGCATAAGAGTAGGAAGAAGAGTACTAAGTTAGGGAGGGAGAAGTACAAGGGATGAGATGGGGAAAGAGAAAGGGGGGGGAGAGGGGTCAGGGAGGGAATGGAGAGATACAAAATGTGAGGTTGCAGACTGCATAGATGGCAGACAGGAAGCCGGTTTAGTATATCAAGAATACGAAGTGGGGTCGAGGTCCAAGTAAGATAGGTTTAGTCGGCAGGGTCACAGTCAAGGAGGGCTCTACCTTTATCAGAGAAGACAAACATATTCCAAAGTGACTAAGGCTTGGAGTAACGTTCCTGTTGGTGGTGTGCTGAGAGAATGAGGTCTTCCAGCTTATGTATTTCCTCTAATTTTGTAAGCCACGTCTCTATGGTCGGAGGCTGCGAGGATTTCCATTTAAGAGGAATGCATGCCTTGGCGTCAAGAAGATGGCGAATGATTGATTTTTTTTGTAGATTCTCCCAGGGGCATTAGAGGCATGGAGGAGGAAAAAGGCTGGGTCATCCGGTATCGGGCATTCTGTGAAATTTTGGGCAATGAATTTGACTTCCTTCCAATAGTGTTCCAGTTTGGGACAGGACCAAAAAATATGGAGAATGGTGCCCCGTTCTTTCTGGCATCTCCAGCAATAATCAGAAGTTACAGGAAAAAATTGGTGTAACCTCACCGGCGTTCTATACCATCAAGTTAAAATTTTAAAGTTAGTTTCTCGTATCTACACGTAGATGGAGGATTTGTACGTAGATCGGAGGATATGTTGTCTTTTTTGAGTACTGAACGATGTACCAAGATCTCGCTCCCATTCGCAAATGCAACCTAGGGAATGGGGTTCCGAAGGTGTAATCAGTAGGTTGTAGTTGGCTGACCGTGTGTGAGGCATCGCTTCTCCATCCGAGCAGTACTCCTCAAAAGTTGTGAGGGGTCTACTAAAGCTGCTTGGGGACTGAAGGGATCAAAGAAAATGAGTGAGTTGGAGAGCCCTCCAAAATCCCAAACAGAAGGCCCCAGCAGGACCGGCAAGAGCCGAGAATGACGGGCAATCAAGAAGTGAGAGGCTTGTGAGCGTCCTGTCTCCATGAAGTTCTGAAAAGTTGGATCCCGAAATCCCGGGGTAAAAAGTGGGTTCCCCAATATTGGGAATAATGGCTAGGTCGGGGATGAGAGAGTGGTGTGTGTAAGCAAGGTTGAACAGAGTTTCGCTGTTTGGCCAATCAGAGGGTGTTTTTTTTACTTCCCTTGGTAGAGACATAGCACCAAGGTGATTTACCTAGGGGTATGACACTTTGAGCTTGTTCAATCTGAACCGATAATTTGATGTCACCATGCCTATTCCAGTCCAGGAGTCTACTTAGGTGAATAGCCTGGTAGTATTTGCGTATGTCTGGTACTGCAAGACCCCCATATTGTTTAGGTAGTGTGAGCCGGCTGCGTTTTCAATCGTGGGCGTTTATGGGCCCATATGAATGCAAAAAATACTTCTTGAATCTGTTTGAAGTAGTTGGATGGGATATGGAGTGATAGAGCTTGTTGAAGATAGAGAAATTTAGGAAGGTTACTCATTTTAAGAATGTTGCAGCAGCCAAACCACAAGTGGAGACCGGTGTTCCATTTGTCCAGAAAAGCTTTGACTTTTTTCAGTAGTGGGGGAAAATTTAGTTTAAATATTTTGGATATGTTGGAAAGGATGAGTGTGCCCAGGTATGTCAGTGCTGTGCTGTTCCATTTTAATTTAAAGTTGCTCTGGAGTTGTGAAAGTCTGCTGCGGGAGTTTGATTCCCATCGCCTCGGACTTGGAGAAATTAATTTGGAGATTGGAGAGGGCTCCATATCTCTCAAATTCTTTCATCAGGTTCGGGAGTGAGATCAGAGAATTTGTGAGGGAGAATAACATGTCATCAGCGTAGGCTGAGATTTTGTGTTGGGTATCTCCGACCGCTATGCCAGTTACATCCGGGTTAAGACGAACGGAACATAAAAGGGGTTCCAATGACAGGGCCAAGAGAAGGGACGACAATAGGCATCCTTGTGTTCCATTTGTGATTTTAAAGGGTTCCGACAGAACCCCATTGGCTCTAACTCGAGCTGAGGGGCGAGAGTAAATTGCGAAAATCCACTGAAGCATATTGGTGCCGAAGCCAGCATACTTTAAAACTGAAAGCATGAAGCTCCAATTCACCCTGTCAAAGGCCTTCTCTGTGTCGTTATTAAGGAACATACATTGGGTGCGGGATTTGTTGGCTACATGTAATAAGTTTAGGACCTTGGTGGTATTGTCTCTAGCTTCTCGGAAGGGGACAAAGCTCACTTGATCTAAATGGACCAGGTTCGGAAGAAGATGTTGAATCCTATTCGCCAAAATTTTCTCCTAGATTTATGGGCTAGACAGAAATTTTCGTCAAAAATTTTGAGGTCTGGATTTAGCAGCGAAATGGGCCGATAGCTGCCACAGGAGGTTTGGTCTTTTCCCTCCTTGGGCCTGTAAGATGTCTATCGCAAATGTTGCGGTAGAGCCTATTGCGTTAAACAGTTTGGTCATGAATGGGGCAAGAGAAGGACCTTATAATACTGGATAGTAAGGCCGTCCCTGGATTGATAGTGGTGCCTTCCCTGGATTGAGATACTGTATATTACACATATACAACTCACATCACTCACACCTACACACAGTCTATTATTATATTTACTCTCCTGGAGAGCCAAAACAAACAGGTCTCCAGGTTTCCCCCTCCTGTTTGCCCCCATGCTCCTTATGTCAATATGTTTTATTACACAATTTAATCCGTAATGATGGTGGGTCCCATAGCTACACTCATTATACATAATACTGAACCTCAGGCAATTGATTCCCCTTCAAATTGTAAAAAAAAAAAAAAATCAAATGTTTTTTGAAATTAAGCTAAAGTGTGAAACTTGCTTCAAACTCACTGTTAATAACCCAATTCACTTTCATTCCCTGGAGAGTGCAGCAGTGGATCAGTAGGCTGATCCCTGCTCCCTTACTACGCTGTGTGTCGGAACTTCTTTTAAGCTATGCAAAGTTTTGGCGTACAAGGGAGATTAACCAGGGGCGTAACGTGGGTTTTAAGCGCCTGGGGCAAGGCAAGTAATTTGCGCCCCCTATCCTAGGAACTTTTAGCACTCCCTGAGTCCTTTCCACTAGTACAGTATTAAACCCCACCACAGCATACCTATAAATATCATTCCTAAGGGATGGTTAGTTCCCCAGAGGTGCAGGAAAAGTGAGAGACTCACCGAGTAGAGGTCCCCTGGGCCTTGCAAACATCACACATGAGTCACAGGCACTTGAAGGCCTTTGCGCTGTTCTTAAAGGTGCACACACTGTGACTGCAGTTCCAGTAGCCTTCATCTGAGGAGGGCTTCGGATGCAACTTTTGTCTGTGAGGCAGTCAGGAAGAGACACACAGTGACACAGCTCAGGTCAGTCAGAGTCCTATGGGAAACACACGGACGTCATCTGAGGTTCCGTGTGACAAAACGTGTAAATCGGGGCATACGTGATTCATGCTATGAGGCTCATCTTTCCTGTATCTATGTGGAAGCCTGCCGCTGGGCATTCGTAGAAAGACTTCCATGGAGAGGGGGAAGATTACGGCACCCACTTGAAGTGTTATCCGCCACAAGGGGACACCGCTACTGGATCTCAGCCAACACGCCTGTTACCCCTGCAGGGATTAGGCGCTCCGGTGAGTGCGGGCATAAGTGGGAGTTGCGGAGGAAGGCGGGGAACACTGAAGAGTCACCATTATTATTATTATTATTTTTTATTTTATGCATGGATCATCACTCACAGACTATTATTTTCAGTGTATAGTCATATACACATGTATATCTGGTTGGACTTTTGTATCTTATTTTTGATACCACTTATTGCCATTTTATATTTTATTTTTTATTTAATTTATTTCATTTTTTCACACATTTATTTTTTGGCATTCACCTGCTTGAAGCGCTTTCTTTGCATTCACATGGGGGTACTTTTTATTCATTAAGTCACCCCCCTTTATTTAGCACGTCACATGATATCATCATTTGATGTGGAGTATTATCACTGTAATTTCTTCTATTGTCATCTATGAATTTTCATTTTTTACATTTTTTATATATTTCACATCTACTTTTAGCACTTTGCACTTTTATGGAGAGTTGTTTAGATTTAATAGCACAGAGGGTTTACACATAATTGATCACTTTTGAACAGCGTCACTTCCCCTGAAATAGATTTTCTTATTGGAGGTAGAGTAGGAGGTGGCACTGACCTTGTGTTGCATATGTTCGTATGAATGAAGAGGAAGTGCTCTAAGTTCCTGTCTAACAGTCAATAGTTGGGCCAATGGTGTGGGTTGGTCTTATGTTCCGTCTCAAGTTTGGCAATTCGGGAGGTGAGGGAGTCAATATGCTGCGTCCTATTCTTTTCTTTTTACAAATTGAGCTTAATTTTATAACACCTCTAATTACTGCTTTTTGCGCGTTTCACACCATGGCAGGGTCCCCCACAGAATCATTATTTATTTCAAAGTATTCTTTTAAGTGATCAGCAATTTCTTTAGAGTATGAGGGATGTTGTAGGATGTAGTTGTTTGCACGCCAGAGGAAAGTATTCCGCTGAGGTGAGGTGTCGTTGATGGATATTGATATTGGGTCGTGGTCTGACCATGTTATGGTGTGCATACATTTTGTAACAACCATTTTAATTCAGTATCGTGTATTTGGTCCTGTTTGCTGTGCAGATTAGGATTAAGAAGTGACTGTTGGGATCGTAGATTTCTTGTATTGGGTAGAAGTCAGTGTCTCTTTTAATTGCTATGAGGACTCCTATTTCTTTAGAGGTATAGTTGGATCTGTAGATATGAGGGAAATTACTGTTGTGATGAAGGTTTGCTGTTGCTGGCGTCAGGTGAGTTTCTTGGACACAAAGAATGTCACTTCCAAGTTTCTCGGCTGTATGCCATTGAGAGTGTCTCTTTGCCGGATGATTAAGCCCCTTGGCGTTTAGAGAAATCACTGTGATTGGCATAGTTGTTGGTGGGGCCAAAGAGTGATTTGGAAGATTCTAAAGTACTTAGTAGGTGGTTCGTGAGGCGAGCGATCAAATCCTTAAGCTGTGATGTATTAGGCTGTGTATTTCTGGATGAAGGTATACTGGAACTGTTTCTGAAATAAGAAAGTTACTGCAATAAACAACAAGTCATAAACAGAATATCTACTGAAGTAGAGGGTATGCAGTGGCTTGTGTATTACACAAAGAAAAGCCTAAATCAGCTCTGCTGCAATAGAGGGAAACAGTTAATAACCGGTAGAACAGAAGACAAAATATATTGCTGCGAGGGAGCGCTTAATAGGTGGATTTTGGGCCCTTCAAGATCCGGAGGCATGTGGTGACTGGTGATCCCTGGTTGCGATGATGGTGCTGATGGTTTTGTTGCGGTAAAGGCGAAATAGTATCCTTAGGGGGTTCCAGAATGATCCCCCATTCATGCAGGAGTCGTATTCCCTTCTGGAGATTGCTGATGACATGTGTCGCTCCATTTTTGGTGACGAGCAAAGTAGCTGGATACCGCCATTTGTATAATATTTTATGGTTGAGGAGGCCTTTAGTGATTGGGTTCAGGTCTCTCCTAAGTTGTAGCGTGTACTTGGAGAGGTCAGAAAATATTTGGATTCCTTCAAACGGACGAGGTAGAGGGCCATTGGCTCTGGCTTCAGACATCATTTTCTTTTTAATGTGAAAGAAATGGACCCTCATAAGCACGTCTCGTGGCATCGAGGCAGCTAGGTGCAAGGGTTTCGCAATTCTGTGGATTCTATCAATAACGATGTTGTGAGGCGCTGCATCAGGTAGAATGGTGTGTGTATAAGGTCTTTGGCATACTTGGGCAGGTCTGGTGGTGCGATATTTTCTGGGACCCCCCTCAGTTTGACGTTATTGCGCCTGGAGCGGTCTTCTAAATCGGCCAGCTTGGCCCGGACCCATTCCTGTTCTTCTTTTACCTCATTGTAAGCATCTATGAGGTCGTTCACCGTGGATGAACAATCTGAAATGCCCCTTTCAGTAGTGGATACTCTATGGTCCAGGGAGCTTACGTCAGAAGTGAGCTTGTTGAATAAGGATAAGTCTGTCATCAGGGAAGACTGTAGGGACATTAGCATGTCTTTTAACGTGGTGTCTATGACTGGCTTTCCTGATGTGGGGAAGGATGTCATAGAGGTGTGTAAGGCCTGGTTCGATTGCAGGGGATTGAAGGCCTGTCGCTCAATTAATGGCTGGGATGGCTGGGATGGCCGTGATGGCGGCGCATCCATTCGCATCCTTGATTTTGCCGGGCTGTTCAGGATTGGGTGTGCACCTGGGTCAAGTGTAGGGGACCTGGGTATTTCTTCTGGGCTTATTTCTCCCTGATATTCATCGGGGAGGTCTGTGTAGGCTTCCTGTCTCGCGGCTAAGCCGCCGCCATCTTGGATTTGACTGACCTGGTCCTCGGAAGGAAATAGCGTTGTGAGTTTCTTGGGCTTGTGATCGCCCATCCTCTTGTGGGACATTGTTGTCTGAGGTGTCCGGAGGTAGCTGTGCGAGTTTGGGATGATAGTTGTGCCTCAAGCAGGCGCTAGTCGTTCCATTATTGTCCCTTACTATGGAGCGCTGGTCCTAAGCATCCATCTTCCGCGGCGGCCGGCCACGCCCCCTCATAGTGATGCATTTTGGACTCCCTCTTTTCTGGTTGGATGTGTTCTGCCCTTTTGGCCCTGTAGTGTGGATCCAAGAGGGTGGCCACCCTGTAATTATTAGCATTTTTAATGTGACCTATATAAGGGTCATTCTGTAAGCACTGCAACTTACAAGAAAGCAGTGTTCATTTCGTCGACTAAAACATTTTCGTCGACTAAATTTAATACTATTTTAGTCGACTAAAACAATTGAGATGACTAAAATACGATTAAAACTAAAATGGCATTTTAGTCAAAAGACTAAAATGGGACTAAAACTAAATTGCCATTTTAGTCAAAAGACTAAGACTAAAACTAAATTGAAATTTGACTTCAAAATTAACACTGGTCTGTACTGCATGTTCATACCTCAATACATAAATAATAACATATTTGAATTTTCATTCCAGCTGTATGTAATGAGTTTGGAAATTGCAGAGAAATGCTTCACTAATGCATTACAATTTAATTACACCCATTAGATTTTAGACGACTAAAATGTACTGGAGATTTTAGTCGACTAAAACGTAGGACATTTTAGTAGATTAAAATGTACTAGAGATTTAGTCGCCTAAATACGACTAAAACTAAAACAATTGCAGAAGACTAAAATGGGACTAAAACTAAAATGCCATTTTAGTCCTAAGATTAATGCCCTGTACACAAGGTCGGACATTGATCGGACATTCCGACAACAAAATACATGGATTTTTTCCGTTGGCTCAAACTTGTTTTGCATACACACGGTCGCACAAAGTTGTCGGAATTTCCGAACGCCAAGAACGCCGTGACGTACACCACGTACGACGAGACTATAAAAGGGCAGTTCAGTACCAAGCGCGGCACTCTTTGGGCTCCTTTTGCTAATCTCGTGTTAGTAAAAGTTTGGTGAGAGACGATTCGCGTTTTTTCAGACTCGTGGTTTTCAGTTCGTTTTTCTGGTGTTCAGTTTGTGCTTGTGGGTTTGTATCTGTTCTTCAGTGCATGCAGCGAGTTACCATTGACTTTGTCATTGTGTTTTTGTTTGTTCGTTTCTGATTTTCAGGTTGCTCTACACAGGCCTTGTTGTTATTCAGTGCGTTCTGTTACTTCGTTCTGACCAGCCGACCATTTTCTAGCCATGTTGCGTGTATGTGCTCATCGTAGAGTTCGTGCTGTGCGGGGGCTTGGTGTTGCGGTCCCTACTTTGACACAAGCCCAGTCCATGAACAGGGCGAGGAGGAGTTCATGGACCAAGAATTGGTTGCTCCTGCGTGATCAGTTCTGTCACATGCTTTTGCTCCGTGTGATCCGTGAGAATAATCCTGACGATTTCAGGAACTTTCTCAGGATGATGGACCCCGTATTTCACCGTTTGTTGGCTTTGCTGACCCCTTATATCAACAGGCAGGATACCTACATGAGGCAAGCCATCACTCCGGAGCAGAGGCTAGTCGCCACCCTGCGGTACTTGGCAATGGGGAGAAGCCTGCAGGACCTTAAGTTCTCGACAGGCATCTCCCCCCAGGCTCTGGGGATCATTATCCCAGAGACCTGTTCTGCCATCATCCAGGTCCTGCAGAAGGAGTACATTACATAATAAGGTATTTTTATCCTTTTAATATCACATTTTATTGTATAGAATGTTTGCTAATGTATTGTATTTCTTTCCTCATTCCCTAATTACCATGATTGTAATATGCTGTGAATGTCCCCTTTGTCCTCATGCATGCTGGATTTTTATATATTTTTTTGTCTTTCATACATATTTGCCTTCACTTACCTCCCCAGCATGCTCTCCTGGGCCTATATTCACCTCATGTAGTCACTTAACAATGTATTTTGTCAGCTCCATAGTAGTGCTTTACCCTAAATACCCCCTAAAATGTGTAAATTGTGATTGGTGCTTTAAATTCAGGCAGAGTGCCAGAGGCTTTTTTTTTTTTTGGGTCCCAAAATCATTTGGAACCCTCCCTTCCACCAACTGCTAACTCAGTTGATACCAATGCTCTATCTATACTCAATCCTCTATCTGCTGACTTTGCCAGACCCATACACACTATACCCACCTCTTTTGTGGTCAGATTTATGGATGAATTCCCCAAAGCATGTAGTGCAAGGGCCTGCCTGAATACTTTCAAATGGTAATGTTCAAAGTTTTTGGATCCTATTATTATCTTGATAGGTAATAGCAGAATGTAAAAATGTGCTAAAATGTGTACAGTGTGTATTTATATCTTTGTATTATGACACTTCTTACCTGTCCAGTGGGCTGCCAATAGTGTAAGTAAGGAGGGGCTGGCCAAAGTAATACACATTATTTATGCATTCAGCTCTCAATGAAGTGGAGAGGGTTACCTGTCCAAAACATCTCGCCCCCCCATAGAATTTCTAAAATGGCCCATGAGAGGGGGGGATCTGATAGGTGGACCTTATACCTTTGTTTTTAAATACTCCCTAAAATAAATGTTATACTGATGTTGGCCAAGAATGTTTGTGTCTAATCTGCCTTCCATGTTTATGTGCAAAATGATTAATTTTTTTTCTTGTTTGACTCCACAGTTTCCTTCCAACCCACAGGAATGGCAGACTGTGGCCTCCCATTTTGCCCAGCGGTGGGACTTTCCTAACTGCGGAGGGGCAATTGATGGGAAACATGTCCACATCGTCCCACCACCCAACTCAGGGTCATACTATTACAACTACAAGGGGTTCAATAGTATTGTGATGTTGGTGGTGGTGTCGGCTACTTACAAGTTCCTGTATGTGGACGTGGGGAAGAATGGCCGGATGTCAGATGGTGGAGTCATCACCCACACTGAGTTCTACAGGCATCTCCAGAATGGCAGCTTGGACTTGCCACCTCCAGAAGACAATGCGGAAGAACTCCCATTCGTCTTCGTTGCGGATGAAGCGTTTGCACTGGGGAACCATCTTATGCGGCCATTCCCTATGAGGACTCTCACCCCGGACCAGAGGGTTTTTAATTACCGGCTGGCCAGAGCAAGAAGAGTGGTGGAGAACAAGTTTGGAATAATGGCCAGCCGGTTCTGCCTATTTCTTACACCGATACACATGGCGGAATATAAACTCAATCACATCATCCTGGCTTGCTGTGTTCTCCACAACTTTTTAAGGAGAAATTCTGTGAACTATGCTGGCTCAATTGGGCCTGAAGCCGGAATTAATCTCACAATGTCTGAGACATTTTTTAAATAAAAAAATGTTTTAAATTGAAAACATATTTGCTTAGATTTACTGCTTGTCTTTCTTTTAGCTGACCCTGACTGACATTTGGTCCTGAAAATGGCGTGATTGTGTAAAATTATAAACCACTGTTGGGTGTTATTTACTAAAGGCAAAGACACTTTGCACTACAAGTGCACTTGAGACTGCACAGAAACTGCACTTGTAGTGCAAAGTGGATTTGCCTTCAGTAAATAACCCCCATTGTCACTGAAAACACCAACTTTACAACCCAAAAGTGCTTTTGAGCATTGAAAGAAGAAGCCACACATTGTTGATTCTCAATCTTTTCAATCAAAGCACAATCACATGTGCATTTATAAAAGGTTTTTAAAACAAACCAACATGTTTGTTGTATAACAATTTTTTAGGTGACATTAAAAGTAGAAATGTCCTTTTAAGGTAAAACAGGCATGTTTACAACCAACAAGAAATACACAAATCTGGAACTTACAAAGTTCAACTTTTGTAGAAATTGAAGGCAATATCAGACATGAGTATTTATAAACTGTGTTTGATATTGCGTTCAGATGGGGTGAAGTCACCCCTGGAAAAGCCAAATTTTGAAGATCCACACAAATTGCCGAATGTCAACATGTGCTAGCTGCCATCATGGGGGATCAATGAACATGTTTTGTGGGTGCAACCCCTTCCTCTCAGCTACTTTATTATTGAAGAGGGGGTTGCACCCCCAAAACGCGTACATTGATCTCCCGTGATGGCAGATAGCACATGTTGACACACTGTGTGCATCTTCAAAATTTTGGCTTTTCTATAATATGTCAAAAAATGTGCAAAAAATTTTCAGAAAAATAAAGCAGAAAGCAGTAAGGGATTTCTAGGGGTTTTAAACTCTCCCTAAAACATCAATGATGTTCTTCATTTTGTTTTGAATATCATTGATGTTTTGCTTGATGTTTTCCAAGTCCCTATTGCACCCTATGATCTCCCCGATCAGGATCTGGGCACTTCCACTGGTGAAATTACCTTCTTCCACAACATCACGATCACCTAAAAATATATAAAAAAAACCACACCATGTATTATAAATATGCAGGCATCCATCTCTTACCTGAGCCTGTGGTCGCAGACACTCACCTGTTGTGGTGACAATTTCCACCACATCTCCCTCCTCCTCTGCTTGGCTTTGGGGGGATTTCCCCTTCTTCCTGAATGTTGCAATATGTTTGCCGATTTATGTGGGATATTATATTATATTATATGTATGTACACATACAGTACAATATTGACCAGGCCAGAATTCAGTTGACAATGGTCGATTTTGTCCGAGCCAACTCAATTTTAATATAACAGCTGATGTCCCTTTGATATGTTGATCTTATGCAAGTCTACCTAGGTGTGTGAGGTATGGCCTGTTAACCTAATTGAACATTTCAAAGGGTAAATTGTTTAAAGGACCATAGAAGAAGTATTTATTGATGGTAATTAGACTTGAGGGGGTAACAATGGGATCAAGGAGTGTTTTGGGTTGGCCTAGCTGAGGCTCCCTCCTGGGGTGCTAGTATATCAGGGGGGACTTGTTGATGTTAATATGCAAAAATACAGATTAGGAATGTGGGCATTCCAGGACTCAAAAGGGTGTTCAGGTGGTATCTGTTAATCTAATTACACATCAAAGGGGACTTGTTGATGTTGATATGCGGGAGTGCAGATTGGGGTGGTTTATGACTGCAGCTGTTCACGGTTAGGGGTCATTGTCTGTCTGAAAGGCAGAAGCATATCAAAGGCCTAAATGGAAATGGCCAATCAAATTGCTCAGCCATTCAGTGTCTAGTGAATATAACATGGCGTTCAGTCTATAGTTTAGTCCTGTCTGTGTGTGACTATGAAGGCGCAGACCTAGGAAAAATGGGACTCTGAGTTATATACTCTGTTGTATTTTTTATCATCTGTGGACTTTGGACCTTGTTCTGTGTTGGAAGTCAATAAAGTGCATCTCTCTAGAAGAATTGGGTTGCTGCGGAAAAGTACTTACATCATCATTATAATAACTACTAATTAATTATCTACCCACGATACTACTATACATTATATCACTACACTGAAGTGGGGGGTCTGTGGTCTCCTCTGATGAGTGGTGTCCTCCGAGTCTTTTCTCCCCTATGTAAAAAAAATAGGTATACTTAGCACACAGATATTTGATGGCAGAAATAGGAATATGACAAAAAAGATCTCTCTCCTGCGCTTGAGTGACTAAAACCTCAATGATGATAAGGCCAAAAAGGTTCTGTGATGTCTGCCGTCTTGCAGCCCTCTTCAGAACATTGGGTTATTCATGGACTACAGAAGGATAAAAAGAAAAAGAGGGCGCACCGACCTAGTGCATTACCACAAAAAGCGTTTATTAAAAAGATAAGGCAACAAAAAATGGATACTCACAAATGAGCATGTACGTTAAACATGAACAATAGCTGCAGGTACGCAGTAGCGGACATCAAAACGTAATCGGGACCTGGACATCCAATTGATGAGGCGATGGCTAACGCCTTTCTGGGGAGAACCCCTTTCCTCAGAGCCTAAGCGGGTGGTAACTCCCGCTTAGGCTCTGAGGAAAGGGGTTCTCCCCAGAAACGCGTCAGCCATCGCCTCATCAATTGGATGTCCAGGTCCCGATTACGTTTTGATGTCCGCTACTGCGTACTTGCAGCTATTGTTCATGTTTAACGTACATGCTCGTTTGAGAGTATCCATTTTTTGTTGCCTTATCTTTTTAATAAACGCTTTTTGTGGTAATGCACTAGGTCGGTGCGCCCTCTTTTTCTTTTTATCCTTAAGAAATAGGAATATGAAACATTGCTTGGAAGTGGGGTACAATTGTCTATTTTGGCAGAGTTCCAAGATGGAGAAATATTGTTTGGGACCCCCTAATAAAAAGGGTGTTCTTGTGTCCCACACTAGTGCTCCAGCATCCAGATGCGTAAACAGCTGCTGAGTGTCCTCTCCTTACACAGAATCTAGTTTTCAGTTTATTCTAGTTACAAACCCATCTAGACACCAAAATTATTTAAAGAGAAGTAGGCCAGAAAAAATGTATTGAAATGCATCTGGACAAAACATGGTGTTGTATTGGCCGAACGAACAATGTTTCCTACGAATAAATAATGTGTCTATGAACATGAAAGTTGCCATTTTACACTGTACAACAGTAAAGAAAAGCACATGGAGTAGCACTAATGTAATAAAAAGAAAGAATTGGAACACAGGACAACTACATACTTTTTTGCAGCACGCTCCTGATCCTTCTATCCTGATCGTGCTCCCTTAATTTGAGGTCTGACCACCGCTTCCTGAGTTGATCCTTGGATCGCCGTACCCCAAAATTTCAGTGCAGGCTCTTCACAACTTTCGCCATGATCTTAGCATTTCTGACATTGGGGTTGGGGTAAGGTCCATACTTCCCATCATAGTCGGCCCTCTTCAGTATGTCGACCATCTCCACCATCTCAACAAAGGACATATTTGATGCCTTAAATCGTCTCCTCCGGGATCATGACGTTTCTGGCTCCGAGCTATCCTCCTCCTCCTCCCCGTTGCTGTAATTAGCACCCACCTGCTCTGTCTCCGCCATGTGCTCTTCCCCACTGCGCCGAACGAGAAGGGGCGGGGAATAGACTAGAAAGAACGTCAGGGGCAGGCGGAGTTTCACACATGCGCAGTGTATATAAAGCGTAACACGCGTGCGTCGTACGTACAATATGTGAGCGGAGGAAGGAGTAGAGGAATCGACGATCGTGATAACGAAGGTAACATTTAAACTTGGGCCTATACTGCTTAGAAATTGATGCCTATATTGGGACAAGATTAGGAGACTTTAGCCTGACATTAGGGTTTGTCTTGTGTTGTGTCTTGCAGAGAAAATGGATATATTGAATGATCAGGACTTTATCCCCATATTCCTTGATATGTTCAGGGAGCTGCCCTGTCTGTGGCAGGTAAACCACCCACATTATAAGAAACAAACAAAGAGGAAGGCAGCGCTGGATAAATTACTGGAATTTGTGAAACCGGTGATCCCCACGGCAGACATCACCTATTTGAAGGCCCTAATTGGTGGTATGAGGAGCACTTATCTAAGGGAGCACAAGAAGGTCCAGGATTCCCTGAGATCAGCTGCTGCAGATGACATTTACGTCCCCAGGCTCTGGTACTATGACAGACTGCATTTTCTGGCAGGTCAGACTGAACCCAGGCCAGCACTCTCCACTCTTCCTTCCACGCTTCCTTCCACCTCAGCTAAGGCTTCTGACGCCCAACCTGGGCCTTCCAGGCAGAAACATGTGGAGGAGCCCAGCTTGAGTCAGGTATAGCATTCTTCTAAATATTTCTGTTGGTCAAATTAATGATGTTAAATCTATGTTATTTTGGAGTACTAATTTCTGACTGTGATTGATGAACCAAAAACTAAAACGATGTCCCTTTTTCATACACAGGAAAGTCTCAGCCAGGAGGTGGCTGGGCCCAGTAGCCTGCCCGATACCCAGGTCCCTTCCCTCTGCCTTCAAACAAAAAGTGGCAGGAAGAGGAGTAACCTGGATGGCAGCAATTGGCTTATTTTGGAAGGCTACTGAGGCCCTCAGAACCCCCCACAGTGTTCAAGAGGACTTTGCATACATAACAGCCTGAAAAATGCAGCAAATGGAGGAGGGCCAATGCCTAATATGTGAGTATGTCATCTTCCAAGCCCTAAATAAGGGGTTGAGGGGCCTACTCACAAGCCAAAGCCACATTTGTGAGCTCAACCATGGTGCTCCTCCTCCTGCCACACCCCCAACACCAGAGCCACAGCCTGGAAGGCAGCATCTAAGGAAGACCAGAGAGTGATGACCTGGGTTCAGTCTGGTCTGACAAAAGATGCAGGCTCTTGTATGACCACAGCCTGGGGACATGTATGTCATCTGCAGCTGTTCATGATCTCTTGGACTTCTGGACCAGATTGTACTCCCGTATATATGGACTCCTCAGGCCACAAATTTTGTAGTAAAATAATTGATGTGTGCCCTGGGGGCCAAAGGCTTCGCCAATTTCTGCAGTTTCTCCAGCGTTCCCTCCCTCTTTGTTTGGTTATGACCCCTTAATAAAGGATTTTTTTTCTATTATACTCACCTATGTGTGTTTTCCTTCAAAAAGGACAGTTTGTGAGGAGGCAGGTACATTTCAAGAATACAATGTGAAATTAAGAAGAGACAAGATAATAATGGTGTTGTGGTAACTTGACACACAAAACACACCCAAAAATCTGTAGTTATAAAAAAAATAAAATAAAAACAAGATCAGGATTTTAAAAAATCATAACGGCAAAATTTAAATTTAAAAACAACAAAAAAATTTTTCTTGGTAGATGTGACAAATCAAAATATTATATTGATGAAATCACGATAAATAATAAAGAAAGAAGTTTGTGAGAAGTCTGTGTGAATATGAGCAGCAAAACAACAACATTCTTCGAGCATTATAAAGAAGAACAGAGTGCGCTGCATTAAACAATTTAAAACATTGCAGCCTGACGAAAGTGCTATATCCATTCCGAACGCTAATTTTACCAGACCGAGCAGTTCCGTCTCGGAATTTATTCTGAGCATGCGTGGCACTTTGTGCGTCGGAATTGTCCACACACGGTTGGAATTGACGCAATCGGATTTTGTTGTCGGAAAATTTTATAGCCTGCTCTCAAACTTTGTGTGTCGGAAAATCCGATGAAAACAGTCTGATGGAGCCCACACATGGTCGGATTTTCCGACAACAAGCTCCGATCGCACATTTTCCGTCGGAAAATCTGACCGTGTGTATGGGGCATAAGACTAAAACTAAATTGAACTTTGCTGCCAAAATTAACACTGCTCCTAGGCAAACAAGTTTCACACCACTTAGCTTGTGCATTGCTTTATATTCCATGGTGCGTGGGAGGTCCAAATGGTGGTGTTGTTAATGTAAAAGATGTGTCCTTGAAAAAGGGATCCAAGGAGGAGGAGGCAGGGATAGAATAGAAGGAGGCGTACGTACAGAAGGCAGAGGTGGCCGAATCATCCCCAACTCATGGTGGTACCACAAATTCAATAGGTTTATCCCTCGCAACTTGCTGCCTATCCACCACTAGATTTACCCACTTTGTGGTAAACAATATGCACCACCTCTGCCCATGCTTACTGGCCCACATATCTGAGGTCAGGTGTACCCTGCCATTGACAGTTTGCTGCAATGACAAGGACTGGAGTGGCCAGGGGTGAACGTCTTTGACTCCAAAACCTGCAAGATGGAGGTTGGCAGGGAACACCAATACAGGAGATTTCTTTAGTGTAATGAGGTGATGGGGAGTGTAATGGCTCCACTTCCAGCCTCCGCTTCCCACTCCTCGCTCTGCCACTGCCATTTATCACTGCTAGAGATGGAGAAGGCTGAGATCCTATTAAACTATTTCTTCCCTCCCTAGGATTCTATGTCCCTGCTGATTTCCAGCTCACCTGGTAGAGCTTTTTTTTTGTCTCCTATGCTGAGTGTGACGGACGAGGAGGAGATACAGACACCCAGCAGTGGGGAACAGACAGCGAGGTGGGAGCAAGTGGCTGCGCCGACCCCAATCACCCACAGCCAGCTCTGTCTGCCCCTGCCCCTGCATGTGACCAAATGACCCTGCTGGCTGTGAACCTGGTAGTTCTGCCATTGCCCGGCAGCCTAATTTAGTGGGGGCAAGGAATAACCTGGGAGGGGCAATTGCCCCCCTGTAGCGCCACCACTGGCTGACTCCCCATGGCCATACTGTAATAACAAAAGCAGTCATACAAGAGCATTATACCTGCAGCCCTCAAGGTCTTCTTCCTTCCTCTTGCCATTAAATATAGTGTTTTGATAATACACAGTGCTGCCCTGCATCATCTATAAAATTGCACATAAAATGTGTATAATACGTACTTTATGTTCTATATATATTTTTGTATATTGGTATTTGGATAGCCCTGTGCCTTTAGGAGGCTCATTTATTCCCATAATTTTCTGCCTCATATGCCTTGTCTTTCAGACTGGAAGCAGAGCTGAAAGCTGCAGAAGTAAAATTATCTAAGACCTCTGGAGCTGTGTCTGGGGAAATCAACCAATTCTACAGTGTTCGCTTTTAATTCAATACATGTGGAATTCGGAACTAGAGTTTTTACACCTCATTCTACTGTTTTGGTCTTAATTCTGGGATTCCTGATAAGTTATTATGGTTTGTGAAATTAATTATTTGTTAAATAAAGTTTACTCTGCAGTTATTCTTGCTGGTGGCTATCCTTTACTAGAAAAGATCTCACCAAATGGAGGCCTGTCAATTTGTTATATATGCATAGCTCCCAGCTGTCCCTGATTTTGAGGGACTGTCCCTGCTTTGGAACAAAGCCCTTCTGTCCTCATTGCTCCTCATTTTGGTCTGATCTATATACAGTATCTCACAAAAGTGAGTACACCCCTTACATTTTTGTAAATGTTTTATTATATCTTGTCATGTGACAATACTGAAGAAATTACACTTTGCTACAATGTAAAGTAGTGAGTGTACAGCTTGTATAACAGTGTAAATTTGCTGTCCCCTCAAAATAGCTCAACACACAGCCATCAATGTCTAAACCACTGGCAACAAAAGTGAGTACACCCCTAACTGAAAATGTCCAAATTGGGCCCAATTAGCCATTTTTCCTCCCCGGTGTCATGTGACTCGTTAGTGTTACAAGGTCTCAGGTGTGAATGGGGAGCAGGTGTGTTAAATTTGGTGTTATTGCTCTCACTCTCTCATACTGGTCACTGGAAGTTCAACATGGCACCTCATGGCAAAGAACTCTCTGAGGATCTGAAAAAAAAAGAATTGTTGCTCTACATAAAGATGGCCTCGGCTACAAGAAGATTGCCAAGATCCTGAAACTGAGCTGCAGCATGGACCATACAGCTGTTTAACAGGACAGGTTCCACTCAAAACAGGCCTCGCCATGGTCGACCAAAGAGGTTGTGTGCATGTGCTCAGCGTCATATCCAGAGGTTGTCTTTTGGAAATAGACATATGAGTGCTGCCAGCATTGCTGCAGAGGTCTAAGGGGTGGGGGGTCAGCCTGTTAGTGCTCAGGCCATACGCCACACACTGCATCAAATTTGTCTGCATTACGGTCGTCCCAGAAGGAAGCCTCTTCTAAAGATGATGCACCAGAAAGCCCACAAACAGTTTGCTGAAGACAAGCAGACTAAGGACATGGATTACAGGAACCATGTCCTGTGGTCTGATGAGAGCAAGATAACCTTATTTGGTTCAGATGGTACAAACAGAGAACCATCAACACTGAAAAAATAAAAAACAAAAAAGATCTCAACACACCTGCATGAGTTAAACTACAATTGTTTATTTGCCTAAAGCAAAGCATAATACATAGAAAAAACACCAATCCCTATGTCCCCCTATAATTTTGGCCAGAGGGGAAAACCTCCAAAAAAAGGGAGAATCCCCTATGGTCTACCCCTGCTCAAAAAACACACAAACTGCGCAAATGATGTGAATGAAAAAAAAAACACTCACAAAAGAGGGGGGGGGGGGACACATGAATCACACAGTCTGCAGACCTAATCCCTCCCCTAATATAAAAACACCCCCTTTACATATACCTAAAAAACACATAGATCACCCATAGGACCAAGGACATGCTAATAATTCCTAATGTGGGGCAATGTGTTCCTGGAAAAACGGGTAGTATGTCACTGTCCCACACTGGAATTGAGCACAGCCTGAGATAAACTGGATGATGTCCACCCGAGAGACTCCCCGTTGTCAGTCAGTCAAGTAGTTGAATGCATATATGATACATACTGCTAATAGTCTTATCCTGCTGGGTAGTGTGTAGTTAGAGCCCTTGCACACTGGGGCTGGGGGCGGCGTCGGCGGTAAAACGCCGCTATTATTAGCGGCGTTTTACCGTCGGTATGCGGCCGCTAGCGGGGCGGTTTTACCCCCCCGCAAGCGGCCGAGAAAGGGTTAAATACCGCCGCAAAGCGCCTCTGCAGAGGCTCATTGCCGGCGGTATAGCCGCGCCGTCCCATTGATTTCAATGGGCAGGAGCGGTAAAGGAGCGGTATACACACCGCTCCTTTACCGCTCCGAAGATGCTGCTGGCAGGACTTTTTTTACCGTCCTGCCAGCGCATCGCTCCAGTGTGCCAGCCCTCGGGGCTTTCACACTGGGATGACAGCAGCGGCACTTTCGTGGCGGTTTGCAGGCGCTATTATTAGCGCAATAGCGCCTGCAAACCGCCCCAGTGTGCAAGGGCTCTTAAAGAAGAGGACGCGCATTCAAATACTTCAAGGGCTGTATACAATGACAAGCTATTTAATTCTCAGCAGTAGTACTAATTGCCTATTTTATAAATCTGAGACTATTCCCACAACCTGCAGGTAATTCTCACGATTAATCCTTAGTACACACATATAGCTTATATAGTAGCTTGACAGTCACTGATTTATACAACTTTTCTCAAGATTAGATTGAAGTCCATCTGTCAGTGTATGGCCAATCATCTCCACTTGCCAGCCAAAATGATAGTAATCCTTGGTATTTCAATATACATCTGTATATGTAATATTGGCTCCTGCTCTCCTCACATTGAAAACAAACTAAGCAAAACACTGTGCAGCAATCTCAGAGTATTAGTAGATATGAAACAATGTTCGTAAATATTTAAATAAGAATGGAATAGTCCTCACAGATACATTAAATGTAACCACAAACAGAGTTCCCGCAGCCTGCAGGTAATATCTTAGTATAGGTTACTCACGGATCCGGTGGTTCTCAAGATTAGATTTGAATCAATCTGTTAGTGTATGGCCAATCATCTCCAATTGCCAGCCAAAATGATAGTAATCCTTGGTATTTCAATATACATCTGTATATGTACTATTGGCTCCTGCTCTCCTCGCATTGAAAACAAACTAAACAAAACACTGTGCAGCAATCTCAGAGTATTAGAAGATATGAGACAGTGTTTGTAAATATTTTAGTAAGAATGGAACAGTCCTCACAGATGCATTTAATGTAACCAAAAACAGGGTTCCTGCAGCCTGCAGGTAATCTCTTAATATGAATATAAGTGAATGGAGCAGCGCTAGCGACAATAAACAAAATATATATATATGTGTTACCGCTGCTGTAGGAAAGTACTGGTACTTTAAAAATTAGAAAACAAAAACTGTAGCAAAGAAGATGACTATAATTACCAAGTTAATATCATTCTTGAACGCTTTCGAGCTAAGGGATATAAATTAGAAGATTTGGAACATACTAAACGAATAGTTGGTGAAATGGATAGGAGCGATTTATTCAAACCCAAAGTTGTAAAAGAAAATGATTATGGTTTAGCATTTATGACAGGTTTTAATAGACAATATCGTCAGTTTGAAAAAATTATTAAAGATCATTGGCCTCTATTGCTGGAAGATACCGATCTGAAAAAGATTTTGCCTACCCGGCCTAAATTCATTTACACAAAGCCGCCCACGCTTAGATTACAACTGGCACACAATGTGGTGAATCCACCCAGGAAGGTGTGTACTTTTTTGGATAGGACTGGGTTTTATAGTTGCGGAAGATGTATGATATGCAGGACTTCAAAATTTCGGAAGAAAAAGATCACTCACTTTAGGTCATTATCTGAAGGAAGGACGTTTGAAGTTAAGAAATTTATCACATGTAGCACCACACATGTCACCTACCTGCTGTCCTGTCCATGTAACTTGCAATATGTGGGAAGTACCACTAGGCAGTTGGGGGTCAGACTTAGAGAACATGTGAATAGAATCAAGAAAGGTTACAAACATCATGGCCTTTTAAATCATTTTAGGCTATACCACAATAAGGACCCTAGCCACTTCCGGACCGCCCACTGTATATATACGTCATTTTTTTGAAGATGGATATCTCGGTAACGGCAGCAGCTGCTGCCACAACCGAGATATCCATCTTTTCAGCGGGCGGTTCCGTACACGATAATGGTGGTCTCCGCGGCGAGATCACCGTTATCGGCGGCGGGAGAGGTGCCCCCCCCCCTCCCGCCGCTCTCCCGCACCCTTTGCCGCTTACCGGAGCCGTCGGTAACGGCGGAGGTGATCGGGTCCTTTCCCTGCTGAGGTATGGAGACAAGTGAGGCCAAGATGGCGCTCACCCGTCTCCATACCATGTGACGGCCGGAGCGACGTCATTACGACGGCTCCGCCCACTCTCTTAAAGGCACAGATTTTTTTTGTGTCATTTTTTTTTAAACGACTTTTTTATTTTTTTTTTATTTTTTTGCATTTTAGTCTAAATATGAGATCTGAGGACTTTTTGACCCCAGATCTCATATTTAAGAGGACCTGTCATGCTTTTTTCTATTACAAGGGATGTTTACATTCCTTGTAATAGGAATAAAAGTGATCCAAAATTTTTTTTTTTAAAAAACAGTGAAAAAATAAATAAAATAAAATAAAATAAATAATAAAAAAAAAAAAAATTTTTTTAAAGCGCCCTGTCCCGACGAGCTCGCGCGCAGAAGCGAACGCATACGTGAGTAGCGCCCGCATATGAAAACGGTGGTCAAACCACACATGTGAGGTATCGCCGCGACCGGTAGAGTGAGAGCAATAATTCTAGCCCTAGACCTCCTCTGTAATGCAAAACATGCAATCTGTAGAATTTTTTAAACGTCGCCTATGGAGATTTTTAAGGGTAAAAGTTTGACGCTATTCCACGAGCGGGCGCAATTTTGAAGTGTGACATGATGGGTATCAATTTACTTGGCGAAACATTATATTTCACAATATAAAAAAAAATTGGGCTAACTTTACTGTTGTCTTATTTTTTTTTTCAAAAAAGTGAATTTTTTCCAAAAAAAGTGCGCTTAGAAGACCGCTGCGCAAATACGGTGCAAAAATAAGTATTGCAATGACCGCTATTGTATTCTCTAGGATGTTAGAAAAAAAACAATATATAATGTTTGGGGGTTCTAAGTAATTTTCTAGCAAAAAAACCTATTTTAAACTTGTAAACACCTAAAATCCAAAACGAGGCTGGTCTTAAAGTGGCTAGCCTATTGACCTTCTGTGGAATTGATAGAGTTGAGGACCATTGGCGAGGCTCTGATCTTAAGAGAGCCATTTCGCAGAATGAGACCCAACGGATCCATAGGCTTCGTACTTTGCACCCTCATGGGCTCAATGTTGAGCTGGATTTGAATTGTTTCCTATCTAATTGGTAGTTCTCCTCCAGATCAAAATTGATTCCATTTTTTGCACATCTTGTTTACACTGCAGATTGGAGTTTATTCTAGACTGGGAAGTAGGAGGGAGTGGGTATATCTATCCCTTCCTACATATGGTTGTGTCTTTATGTATTAGCATCCATATAATTTTTGTTAAGGTAGAAAATTAAAAAATATATTTTTTACCTATTTTGCATATTATATATATATATATATATATATTTTTTTTTTTTATATTTTTTTATCTTTATTTTTATTTTTATTTATTTTTTATTTTCATATTTATATTTATATTTATTTTTATTTTTTAATTTTATTTTTATGTTTACTTTCATTTTTATTTTATTTATCTTTCATTTATTAATTATTATTATTTTATTTATTTTTCATTTTTATTTTTATTTAATTTTTTATTTTTCTTTCCTATTTATTATTTTTGTTTTTATTTATATATATATTTTTATATATTTTTGTATTTATTATTTTTTATTTTGATTTTGATTTTTATTAAAATTAATTTTTCATTACAATTCTTTTCGCGTATTTCTATATAATTTTTCAATATAATTTTTTAATATATGTTTCAATATATATATTATTAATTGTATTATCATTCATATTTGGTAATAGATTTTGATATCATTCCTATCCAGAGAATATGTTTTTATTTAATAAGTATACTATATCAATGATGTGATGTATTTTTTACCTATATAAGACTTAGGTTTCCGCGTATTTTAAGAATTTTCTATGTGTACTAATTATATGCTGTCCATATATATTTTGAATAAAGCTTTTGGTGTTGCAACAGGATATGATGAACCAGGCTAAATGGTGGGGTTTGTTCTCCACTAGCCTTGATTGGCTGTCACTTTCTCATTTCCTTATTGGGAGGAGCCCATACACCTTATATATCCCAATATCCGTGGGTTGGATGTTAAGTCTTTGACGCCCTGGGGGAGGGGTGAAACGCGTCGACGAAACATCCTGCTCACGTCCAACCAGTGACTCATTTCCTGTCTCCGTGGAACGCACGCTGCAAGCGGCGATCGCGGAAGTATTCTGATATGCCTGATTGCAACCGGGGATCCTGTGAGTAGCGCTGTAATGCGCAAGTGATTTCCCAGCTTTACAATATTTCACCATATTGCCTCTCTTTCACTTTTGGGGTCAACATCCACAAATATCTGATTTTGTCTGCATGAACATCTATATTGGCTCCTGCACTAGAGGCATCACTCTACAACATCTATGATGATTAACTGACAGCACAGGCTGAGGAGATATACACCACCCATGTAATTTATGGATTTAAGTATACCAGTATTGCACAGAGCACTTTATATATAGGTTATTTATGGTTTAGCACATTTTTTACCAGCGCTGTATGTGTTTGTTTTCTAATCTGTTAGTATGGGTTACTTACGGATCCAGTGATTCTACAGAGATCGCTCAAACATTAATTCAGGATCGCATGTGTATATCCATTTGATTAGATATTCAAAAAAGCTGTTCCTTTTCCGTTGGTTGTTTCCTTGTTTTCCCTTCTGTTAGCACAGTGTATTGAAAATAGAGGGAGGGCATTTGTAGTTCTCCTGCTGGAGTTTTTATATAGCCAATGTTCACAGTATCCTATCGCCAATCCTCTCTTCCCAAATCCTTTGGGGAATGATAGGGAGTCAGACAGGAGATAGTTGTAAAATAATTATCCATGCAGAAGTTTTTTTTCAGGCTTGTGCATCGTAACTGAGGTCATTAGGTCCTTATTGTCAATAGAGTTGAGCTGCGGTAGGTAGAGAGACTGGGGTGCTCGTCCCAGCATAGAATTTACATGTTTCGTTCCAAGGGGCCAGAACTTCCTCAGATCATTTATTTTTTCAGTGGTGATGTAGTCTAATTTTTGATCACACCTCCCGAAATTCATTCGGTGAGTGCTATTACCTTAAATAAGGGGGAATCCCATCTGTGCTCTCTTTTTTGTACAAACAGAGAACCAACATGAGGGATTATCACGGTACCATTGAGGAATTCATACACATAGTACTTTCTAATAAATTTATTTTACACATTTAAATACGTGGAAAACATTGTAAAATCACTAGGATGTTCTCTTAAGGTTCAACAATGATATTTACAATATGTGTCAAAAGGATGGTTGACGCGTTTCACAAAATAGCTTCTTCAGAACCAGTATGGTTAGTATGGTGACCCTAGTAGATAGAGAGCATTATAACTTGCATATTAAGAACCCAATCTAATTGAACCTGAAGATCAGAAACAGTGTGTCCCAAACAACATAGGAGGGGAAGAATGGATGATACCCGTGGAATGCAGGACCAGTATATATATTCCGGTGCTTATGTGTCTATAGTGAGTATACCTGGTTATTATTCTTATTTTCCCTTTTTTTCCCCTCTTCTATTTTGAGTGATGTTATTACCAACTTTATATGTTTTGGGGCAATTTTTCAATTTTACTTAGAATTTTTTTTTTTATATATATAGGGTCTATACCGGTCCAGGTCTGAAGAAATGCTGTAAATAAAAATGCTTTCAGAAATATATATTTTAATTGTTTTCTTTTATCAATTCAAAAAATGAAAAGTGAGCAAGCAGAAGAAAAATCTAAATCAAATCAATATTTGGTGTGACCACCCTTTGGCTTCAAATCAGCATCAGTTCTTACGCTTGCACACTTGTCAGGTAATTTTGTAGGATTAGAGTCAGGTGTATGATTATCCAGTTATACCAAGTAGGTGCTAATGATCATTAATTTCATATGTTGATTGAAAAACAGTCATTAACTGAAACAGAAACAGTATTGTAGGAGGCTTAAACTCTGCTACTAAGGTAAGGTTGTGGAAAACCGTTTAATGTCATAGGCCATACACCGTGGCAAAATTGAGCACAGCAACAAGATACAAAGAAGTCATACTGCATCAGCAATGTCTCTCCTGCGTAAATATGTGCTGTTCAAGCTCTTTTGAAGAAGCACAAAGAAACGGGCAATGTTGAGGACCATAGATGCATTGGTCGACCAAGGTAACTTAATGCAGCAGATGAAAGAAACCTCATGCTTACTTCCCTTCACCATCGGAAGATATCCAGCAGTATCATCAGCACAGAACTGGCAGAAACCAGTGGGACCCAGGTATACCCATCTATTGTCCAGACAAGTCTGGCCCGAAGTGGTCTTCATTGAAGAATTGTGGCCAAAAAGCCATTCCCCTGACGTGGAAACAAGACTAAGTGACTCAAGTATGCATGAAAACATAGGAACAGGGGTGTGTAAAGATGGCAGCAGGTGCTCTGGATTGATTAATCACAATTTGAAATATTTAGCTGTAGCAAAAAGCAGTTTGTTCACGAAGGGCTGGAGAGTGGTATATCAGGGCTTTTTTTCTCAAACAATAGGCGCTGGAACTCAACCACGACCCCCCCAAACCCCTCCCCCTACACACACCCTCCAAATCACATCAAATAGTTGGTGTGGTCAGTCAAATTTCACGAACAGTAGGAGGGTCTTAAAGGGGCATTAAATACCAAGATTGCATTACATACAGAGTTCAGGGGGGATTACAAACAGAGTGCAGAGCTGTCACTTGTAAACACAGAAACCGGACTTCTGTGTTTACAAGTGATTGTGGTGAGCAGGCTCCCCCTCCAAGTGTCTGAGCCAGAGGTGGTGGAACTGAGTTCCAGCAAGTTCCCTCTGAAAAAAAGCCCTGGGTATAATAAGTGTCTGAATTTGGTTTTCTTTTTTAGGCTTTTTTTTTCTCTTTATTTTCACCTGGTGATCTAGTCACTAGCACACTTTTTGTCTTAAGGTGCTCCACTCTGGATAAAGGAGCAACAGAGATACCTTTGAACACCAGCATTGTCAAACTGGGGATATGGTACTGTTGAACTAGAAGATTTAGATGGACTTGACTAACAAATGAAAGCTGATCTTCAGTTAATAAAGGTTTTATAAATGAAAAAAGCTGACACCCCTGTCAGTGTAAATGATTTGTCGCTAACTGCCACTTTTTCTAAACCACTTGCCCTGTTGAAGCAAGTTGAAAAATAAGTGACTTACTGGCCAGATCACCAAGTGAATATAAGACCCCTTTTGGAAAAGACAAATTTCAGAACTGACTTTATTTCTGGCGGATGCAGACGCTCTTTGGAAGGCGTGCCCCACTGTGGTGCACAGAAAAGCTGTGATGTTTTGGCTAAAGAATTAGACTTCCTCTCTGCATCCAAGGCTGAGAAGGCCTTGCAGTTGATCAAAGATAAATTTTACACGTGCGCTAATAAGCCTGGACCTATAATGACCAGGAAACTTAACTCTGTTAGAAAGCCATATAGGCCTGTTTGGCTACGGATGCACAATGGGGGCCTTACTTCAAATCCTTTACAACTCATAAATTTCATCACCATCTTAACAAACAAATCATCTCAACAAAATCTTCTGAATTTCTTTCCTCTTTATAAACAGGTCCATTGCCCCTGGACCAAGCCGAGCAATTCTTTCATGACCTGAATCTCCCCATTTTGCCTGATGCGGCCCATGAAACGCTCATTGCTTGCATCTCAGAGTCTGAAGTTCTTCACGCGATTAAATCACTAAAGTCTTCCATGGCCCAGGCCCAGATGGGTTTTCTGTTTGTATTATAAGAATTTCTCGGCCTCCCTGGCACCCTATCTAGTCAATTACTTTAATGCCTTGAAACAGGGGTTGTTGCATTTCTTGGATGCACTCATGCCACATATCTTGATGATTCCCAAAACGACGGTTGGAGCTTCTGAGCTGAAGGCCATTCGGCCTATCTTGCTCTTAGATGAGGATTTAAAGACTTTGAGGGAAATCCTGGGCACCCATATCAATAAATTTTCACGCCTCTTGATTTATAGAGACCAAGTGGGCTTTGTCATAGGGGAGCAGGCCCGTGACAATGCTTTTAAAGTTATTCACCTTATTCATCTTTTTCATGCATGAATCTTCTGCAGATTTCCGGCTTCCTTCTCTCTCGTGTGAGTATCTGAAATTTGTGTTATCTCACTGGGGCTTCAGTGAGGACCTTCTGGCCTGGATCAAGGGCATGTACTCGACCCCATCAGCCTCAGTTAAATATGCTGGTTACTTCTCTGCACCATTTATTATATACAGGGGCACTCAACAGAGTTGCCCCCGTCACCGATCTTTTTTATTTTATCTCTGGAACACCTGGTGATTGCGCTTTGTAATGACCAGAATGTGACTGGGGTCTCTTACCATCATTATAAGCTAAATTTGTTTGCGGATGATGCCCTATTAACCCTGACCAACCCCCTTACTACTGTCCCTAAACTACAGAAAGTCTTGTCCCGTTTCTCAGACATCTCAGACTTCCGTATTAATTTAGATAAAATAATAGCCCTAAATGTCACCCTAGCTCCCGATCATGTTACACATTTACAGTCCCAGTTTCCGCTTGAAAGTCTGAACAATCACAGCCTGAGCCTACAACAAGGTCCCACCTCTCCTGCCTGCAATGCGCGTACAGTCTTCTCCGCGCATCTCAGTCAGAACACACCCGTCTCTATGACTTTGGTTGCCCACAGAACGACAAATAGGTGAGAAGTGGGAGCGAGACAGGCGAAAACGGGGCGCTAGAAAGGCGGCAAACAGGGCAACAAGTAGGCGGAAATTTGAGCATTAGGTACCAAGCGGGCGTAAGGTGGGCAAAGACTAGGCGCTAAACGGACGTGAAGTGATCGCTACAAAGGTGCCAAGCTGGCATGAGGTGGGTGAAAAATAGGCGTTGACCGGGCGTCCAGTGGGCGCTAGAGAGGCGGCAAGTGGGTGTAAGCTGGGCATCATATAGGCGCACGGTAGTAGAAAATGACAGTCTGTACAGAAGATAAATGGGCACCTATACTCCCGGCCATATAATTGAATGATTTCTGGCCAGTGGGCGTGGCGCCGCACAGCACACGCCCACCTAGATCTTCCATGTGTGGGAGAGGTATAGTCTGGGGGGGGCTGGATCCTGTATGTAAATGACAAGCTGAGCTCTGGAAATGTCTATGTACCAGGGGACATCCAAACACTGCTTCATATTGTGAGTGACCACATTACACTTCTTATATCTGGAATAGGGGGGATCCTCATCCACTGGGGGATATGAATGTATTCCCTGTGCCCCAAATGAGCTATGAATAAGCACTCATTGTAGTGTGAAACGCGTCAGCTGCTTTTGTACGCTTCTGCTGTTATGTTTCTTCATGATTCAGCTTTTTAAATAAAGCATTCATCATTATACCGGTGTGCGGCTTCCAGCTTTCCTCGATTTGTCTGCCCCAAATATGTTGGATTTGTTTTGTCCACATTTACATACGTATGGCGCAGCACATACATGCATGAATTTATTCTGCCCACTTGAATACATTTATAAGCTCCTCCCTGAACCACACCCACCTTTGGAGCATTTTTTTTTTCTGTATGCCTCTAGACCAGAGGTCTCAAACTGGCGGCCCTCCAGCTGTTTCCAAACTACAAGTTCCATGAGGCATTGCAAGGCTGACAATTACAAGCATGACTCCCACAGGCAAAGGCATGATGGGATTTGTAGTTTTGCAACAGCTGAAGGGCCGCCAGTTGAGACCACTGCTCTAGACGCTGCTCTTTAACGGCTTTGATTCAGGCCACTTTCACCCCCTTCCTGCCCAGGCCAACTTTCAGCTTTTAGCACTGTCGCACTTTGACAATTGCGTGGTCATGCAACGCTGTATCCAAATGAAATTTTTAGCATTTTTTTTTTGAGACAGACCTTTCTTTTGGTGGTATTTATTTACCACTGGGTTTTTTATTTTTTGCTTAAAAAAAAAAGACCGAACATTTTAAAAAAAATACTTATTCTTAGTTTCTGTTAGAAAATTTTGTAAACAAGTAGTTTTTCTCCTTCACTGGTGTGCGCTGATGAGGCTGCACTAATTAGATGGCACTGAAGGGAACTAATATGCAGTACTGATAGGCGGCACTTGTATGCAGCACTGATGAGCAGGCACTGACTGACCGCTGCTGGGCACTGTTGGGGCTGCACTGATAATCATTGCCCTGATCATCTGTGCAGGTCTCGCCTGTGAGAAAATGCCTCTGATTGGCTCTCCTCTCCTCACACGCTGTCAGCGTGAGGAGAGGAAAGCTGATAACTGGCATTTCCTTGTTTACATGTAATCAGCTATGGGTAAAGAACCTCGTCATCAGCTCTTTACTATGATCGGGGATGCGCCATGTCCCAGGGACACTGCATGTCGTCAATCGCCGCATTGCACGCCCCCGCGTGTGCGCAAGTGCGGCGAGAGTGGGACAACGCCATAGGATGTCATCCCAGAACGAGAGAGCCATCTTGCGCCCATCATTTTATTATATTGCGGGTGGGAGGTGGTTAAAATACTGATCTAAAGGCCTGATGTGCATGGCTACATAGGGCAACATAGGACTGCGTTTAGAGGCATAAAAAACGACACCTCTGAGACTGTATTCACACGTGGGCATTTTGAATCACGGGCAGAATAGCCACGACTCTGCCCACGATTTCCAAATGCCCAGGTGTGAATAACAAATCGCACATCTCACGGTAAAACCCCACCACATTTTTAGGTGCCACAGGCATTTGAAAATCGCAGATAGAATCGTGGCCACGATTCAAAAAGCCTATGTGTGGTATTATTCTGCCCATGTGCATGAGGTCTTACCGCTCCTGACCACCAATTTGGGGGCAGTTGGGTTAAGTTTCACGGCCAGCAATGCAGTGAGGGGGTGGTTAATAGTACTGAATCCAGTACGGGGGGTTAATGTTGCACTCACTGACACTAATGTTAGGGTAAAGCAGTAGTAAGCTGTCAGAAAAAAAAGTTTTCATCTGCAAGGCAATATCATAAGCCCTCCATTCAAGCACCACACCATCACTGCTGCAGAGGCTTCCATCTTCACCCGGTCTCCCTTCCGAGTTCGGGGACCCTGGGCGTTTGACTGCACGCGGGAGTCTCGGCCGCGGCACACAGCCTTGAAGGAACTGCACGGGTATGCCGTTCCTTCAGAGCGCATGCGCTGGTGACATCATTGGTTGCTGCTCGCAAGAGTATCTCCTAAACGGTGCACGTTTAGGAGATATTTATTTTACCTATAGTTACATAGTTAATAGTTAGTAGGTGAGGTCGAAAAAAGACACAAGTCCATCAAGTCCAACCTATGTGTGTGATTATGTCAGCATTACATTGCATATTCCTGTATGCTGTGGTCGTTCAGGTGCCTATCTAATAGTTTTATGAAACTATCGATGCCCCCCGCTGAGACCACCGCCTGTGGAAGGGAATTCCACATCCTTGCCGCTCTAATGCTTATGTACACACGACAACAAAACCGTGGATTTTTTTCCGAAGGATGTTGGCTCAAACTTGTCTTGCATACACATAGTCACACAAATGTTGTCGGAAATTCCGAACGTCAAGAACGCGGTGACGTACAACACGTACGAGGAGCCGAGAAAAATGAAGTTTAATAGCCAGTGCGGCTCTTCTGCTTGATTCCGAGCATGCGTGGACTTTTGTGCGTCGGAATTGTGTACACACGCTCGGAATTTCTGACAACAATTCTTGTTGTCGGAAAAATTTGAGAACCTGCTCTCAAACATTTGTTGGAAGAAATTCCGACAACAAATGTTCTATGGAGCATACACATGGTCGGACTTTCCAGCAACAAACTCACATCCAACATTTGTTGTCAGAAAATCCTATCGTGTGTACAGCTCATTACAGTAAAGAACCCTCTACATAGTTTAAGGTTAAACCTCTTTTCTTCTAATTTTAATGAGTGGCCACGAGTCTTGTCAAACTCCCTTCCGCGAAAAAGTTTTATCCCTATTGTGGGGTCACCAAGACAGCTT
The DNA here is from genome assembly GCA_037952925.1 of Lithobates clamitans. NCBI lineage: Eukaryota > Metazoa > Chordata > Amphibia > Anura > Ranidae > Lithobates > Lithobates clamitans. Next base: position 3,417,324 of record JBBGZY010001526.1, read on the forward strand.
AAAACAAACACAAGCAGTAAATCAAAATCAAGATTTTATCAGATCATTTTTTTTTTTTTTTTTTTGAAAATATAAAAAAATTTTCTGGCATAGCAATGGCCCCCCTACCCGTAAGATATTCAACATATTTTTTCCGCACTTCGCGGGAAGTTTGGGGGGGGGCAAGCCAGGACGGTCAGCTTCCAGGGCCGTCATTGCATTTTCTTGAAGTCCGGCCTCAGGTCCAAATGAGGCTACATAACTTGGTGCATTTCTTTTTAAAAAGTTGTGCAGTATGCAGCAGGATAATACAATGTGGTTCAGTTTGTACTCCACCATATTTATAGTCGTTAGAAATAGGCGGAACCGGCTGGCCATTATCCCAAAGGTATTCCCCATGACTCTTCAGGCTTTGGCCAGCCAGTAATTAAAAACCCTCTTCTCTGGGGTGAGGGTCCTCTGGGGGAATGGCCTCATCAGGTGATCGCCCAGACCAAATGCTTTATCAGCAATAAAAACAAACAGGAGTCCATCGACATTCTCTTCCGCAGGTGGCAATCCCAAGCCACCACTCTGGAGACGTCGGTAAGCTCCATCTGGGCAAAGACTCCGACATCCGGCCATTCTTCCCCACGTCCACATAGAGGAACTCATATGTCGCCGACACCACCGCCATCAACACGATACTATGAAACCCCTTATAGTTGTAGCGCACTACCCCCATAGGAGCTGCTGGTAGTTCATTCTTTTCTGTAGTGTGACTCCGTTACCCCCTTCCCTTCATAGATTGACACAGCAGACAGTCCAGAATATTTAAACATTTAACTAATTCTTTTCCGGCACTCATTGCGGTACTGCATTACAGAGTTACTCTGAATAACTCTTACAGATTTGGCATTAAGTGAAGCAAATCCTGTGAATACATAGTCCAGATCATGTAGAGCCACTGTAAATAACTCTTAACCTGCACTTGCTTCCAATTGTACTATGCAGCTTTCCTTCCACCTGTTTATTGCTACTTCCTGATCGTACAGCACTTCCAAGTATTCTCAAAGAACGTTACTCTGAATGAAGTTCTTTGAGCTGACTGATTGAATTTCTCCGAGGTATTAATTCTTTAAGGCCCAACTCCCTTTGCACAGACTTCTGTATTGACCTGCACACCAACCCTTCTTTTTAGGCATTGATTTTCTAAGGCCGAAAATCTGTACCTCCTCCTCCAAGACCCGCACTTTAACACCTTTAAGTCTCTTAGAAGCACTGTTTCCCCTCACTTGTACTCCTGAGCAACCATCCATGCTTGCCACAGAGGGTCCTCTCCCAGTCTTTGTTTCTGTTAGTAGTAGCAACGTCTCCTCCACTTCTCCTCTCCACGTGGCACGTTCCCCTCCCCAGAGGGGAGAGCACCCGAGCTGCACCAGCCCCTACATGCTGTCTTCTTCTCCAAAATCTCCCTAGAAGCATGTGACCTTCGCTTTTATAGCAGTCCCGCCTCTGCCCAAGCAAAACAATGATTGGTTCAGAGGGGTCTCCAAAAACTACCTGCCACTCTACTCCTTTTGTCCACCCACTTTCCAGAACTTCTCAGAGAAAGTGATGGAAATCTTGCAGGGCAGAGTGTAAGTGGCCACACCCTCCTCTATTCTAACAAACCTCCCAACCACATTAACCCACCAGCTTACACCAACAGGGTAAAACACTGGCAATTTTACCTAGCATTAATCCTAACTGCCTACTTTAGCACACATCTAAGTAGGTGGGCACTACATAGTTAAAATAGTATGACCCCGAATGGGGTGGTGGGACGATGTGGACGTTTTTCCCCAACAATTGCCCCTCCACAGTTGGGAAAGTCCAAACGGTCGGCAAAGTGGGAAGCCACAGTCTGCCATTCCTGTGGCGTTGAAGGAAACTGTGGAGTCAAAACAGAAGAATAAATATTAGTAATTTTGCACATAACATTGCAAGCAGATTAGACACAAACATTCTTGGCCAAAATCAGTATAACATTTATTTTATAAATAGTATGGTAGTCAGTTGCGCTTATATTATCCTCAAGTTCCCAATAAGATAGTGAAAGGTAAAAAGAGTAAAAGATACTTCTAAAAATACCTCCAGATATTCTTAATAAAAAATGGAATATAAATCAAGCTTATTCCACCAAACATAGATTTTGATTTGAATTGTTTTATATTGGATTTTTAAGAAAATACTTAAAAAAAATTTTTATTAAACATTTTATGGAATATTTTTAGAATTTATCTTGAAATATACATATATTTAATATATATATTTTTAATATTTTTTATTATTGTTTATATCTTTTTCTGGCATGGGACATAACAGAAACAAATTTAACATCTGAATATTGAAAGGTATATATAATTTTGATTATATCGAGAATACTAAAGTTAATTTTATGTAAAGGCGTAGTTCCATGCCAACAACAGCAGGGGGAGCATTATATAATAGGGAGATAAATGTATTTTAAACCTTATCATGTAATTTTATTTTAAAAAAAAATTTGTATCATATTTTTACTATTGTTGTATTAAAGAATTTTAAATGTAAGTAATATAGAAGTAAACTATAGTAATAAATGTAAATGATCATTTGAAAACAAGGGAGATCGCGCTATTGAGATGATGATTGCTATGACAACCAGCACACACATGCTATAAGTATTGAGCAAGCAGAGAGGACGGGCAACCTTGAAAAAGTCACGTGGCAGTGACGTAACATGTAGGAGGAGCCTGTGACTACCCCAGCATCTGCAGTGTGTAGGATAGCGGTGGTGAGTGAAGCACCTTGCCTCTGAGCTCTTGTTGCAGCTGATCAATGAAAAGCGATCCCATTCAGGAGAGTATGTGAGTGAAACAGCTTTTAATCTGGTATATAGCATCCAAAGGGTGTTTTAATCTCTGCGCAATGGATATATAAATTTTCTCTTTACATGTCCGGGATTTGACTGGAGGAACGATCATAATCAGAGAAGAAGTGAAAGAAGTAAAAGTAAAGAAACTTGTTTGACACTATTTTTGCTTTAATATTGTCACAATATAACAATATATAACAATATGACACTGATTGATTTGGTTACAAACACGTGATGAACTGTGAACACTCTATATGAAGGATTTTTTCAGGAAAAGAAGGATATTTTTGTATATCTTTGCACAATTATATTTATTTATTTAATTTTGAAGTATTAAGAGGCACGGTAAATATATATTTATTTTTTCTACTATCAGATATGTTTTAGAGCACGTACGCATTATAGTATGTTTTACCACTAAATGCATTTTTGTGAGCACATCACGTTTATATTGGTGGAATAAGCTTGATTTATATTCCATTTTTTATTAAGAATATCTGGAGGTATTTTTAGAAGTATCTTTCACTCTTTTTACCTTTCACTATCTTAATGGGAATATGAGGATAATATAAGCGCAACTGACTACCATACTATTTATTGATTTTATCACACAATTTAGTTGCAGCTATATTATTTGGTTATCTCATATTAACCATTTGATTTCCGGAGTAGTAATTTTTAACCATGTCAGCGCTTGAGCCTTTTTTTATATTTGATAACATTTATTTTAAGGAGTATTTAAAGACAAAAATATAAGGTCCACTTATCAGATTCCTCATCCCCTCTGATGGCCCAGGGGGGTGATGTTTTGGACAGGTAACCCTCTCCACTTCATTGAGAGCTGAATGCATACATAATAATGTGTGTTACTTTGGCCAGCCCCTCCTTACTTACACTATTGGCAGCCCACTGGACAGGTAAGAAATGTCATAATACTAAAATAAAAATACACACTGTAAGCACATTTTTACATTCTGCAATTACCTATCAAGATAATAATAGGAGAACAAAACTTTAAACAGTAACATTTGAAAGTATTCAGGCAGGCCCTTTCACTACATGCTTTAGGGAATTCATCCATAAATATGATCCCAAAATAGGTAGGTATAGTGTGTATGGGTTTGGCAAAGTCAGCAGATAGAGGATTGGTATCGGTTGACTTAGCGGTTGGGGGGAGGGAGGGTTCCAAATGATTTTGTGACCCCCACTCTGCATGAATTTAATCACACAAATAACATTTGTACACATTTTAGGGGGGGTTTAGGGTAAAGCAGTACTATGGAGCTGACAAAATGCATTGTTAAGTGACTAGGCTAGGTGTGTATGGGCCCAGGATAGCATGCTGGGGAGGTTAGTGAAGGCAAATATGCATGAGGACAAAGGGGTCATTCACAGCATATTACAATCATGGCAGTTATGGAATGATGAAAGAAATACAATACATTAGCAAACATGAAATACATAGAATGTGATGTTAAAGGAGAAAACTTACCTTTAATATAGTCCTTCTGCAGGACCTGAATGATGGCAGAACAGGTCTCTGGGATAATGATCCCCAGAGCCTGGGGGGAGATGCCTGTAGAGAACTTGAGGTCCAGCAGACTTCTCCCCGTCGCCAAGTACCGCAATGTGGCAACTAGCCTCTGCTCCGGAGTGATGGCTTGCCGCATGCAGGTTTCCTGCCTGCTAACATAAGGGGTCAGCAAAGCCAACAGACGGTGAAAAATGGGGTCTATCATCTGGAGATAATTCCTGAAATCATCAGGGTTATTCTCCTGGATCTCACGCAACAAAGGCATGTGAGAGAATTGGTCACGCTGGAGCAACCAATTCTTGGTCCATGAACTCCTCCCCACCCTGTTCATGGACTGGACTTGGGTCAAAGTAAGAACCCCAACACCAAGTCCCCGCACAGCACGAACTCTACGACGAGTGCGCAACCACAACATGGCTTCAAAATGGTCGCTGGTCAGAACGAACTTAACAGAACGCATTGAAGAACAGCAAGGCCTGTGAAGAGCGAGCTGAAAATCAGAAGCGAGCGGACAAGAACGCACTGAAAAACAGATATGAACTGACTACACGCACTGAAAACCAGATACAAACCCACAAGCACAAACTGAAGAGCAGTAACGGACTGAAAAGCACGAAAGCTGAAAAGCGCGAATCGTCTCTCTCCAAACTTCTACTAACACAAGATAAACACGAGATTAGCAGAAGTAGCACAAAGGGTGGCGCACTGGCTATTGAACTTCCTTTTTCTAGTCCCGTCGTATGTGTTGTACGTCACCACGTTCTTGACGATCGGAATTTGGTGTGACCGTGTGTATGCAAGAAAAGCCTGAGCGGAATCCCGTCGGAAAAGCCATCATACCTTTTTCCGACCAAAATCCCGATTGTGTGTACGCGGCATAAGAGTATATCCAGCGGTCAGCAGACAGCCACAAAAATGACCTGCGTGTTTCTTATATTTCCCATATTTAGAAATATAGGAAACACGCAGGTCATTCTTGTGGCTGGCTGCTGACCGTTGGATATACTCTGTCACCAGGAACGTTTGGCTTATCGGTCACCAGAGGTGCTGGGAAGATCCAAGGCCCTGGCTGGGTATTAGCCACAAGCTCAGACAGCTTGTGCAGCTGCACAGACTTTGTAAAACATTTCTGAATTTTGAATAGGATCTTAAAGTAGAAAAGGAAAGTTCCAATTTATCTCCTCCTCCCTTTTTTCCCTTTTCTTTTTTTAGGAAGCGGGTAACTAGTTTTGACAGTTACTCACTACAGCTTCCGCTCAAATCACCTAGATAATCTGAGCAGAAGTTCACTGGCCCACAACCTCCTGGGACACGTCACAGGAGGCTGTGGGTCCATTCAGAATGACTTTCTCATGCGCAGTGGGGATCCGGCTATGAAGCTGTAAGGAGTCACAGCCAGCTTCCCACAATATATAAAATATATACATAAAAGGGAATAAAAAATGCCACCAAGGCATTATCCTAACAGTACATAAATATGTGTATCAATAGTAGGTAAAATACCCCTAAACAGCCATGTGTACCATCACCCCACAGGTAATTCTTTGGTTGTGATCCTCCAGACTACAAAGGGCATATAACTAAGAGGATTAACGATCCACAAGAATTTCTGTATTGAGGAATCAACCGTTATTGAAAAATTCACAGCTTTATTAACAATCATTATTTAAGTATTTAAACACCTACAACATTTCAAAAAATTTAAATGAAAACGTTGTCATGGCAGGCCAGGCAGCGGCTTCCCACAGTAAACATGGCAGTGCCGAGGACCTGAAGGCTGACGAAGAACCAGCCCAAGAAAGGATGGCGCTGGATCCCTGGACAAGGGTCTTTTTGGTGAAAGTCAGTAGTTACAGAATTTGTAGCTGCTGACTTATAGATCCTCTTTAAGTAGTGGCAGAGCCAATCCGCCCTATACGCTCACTACGCAAGCTGCGCAGGGCCCCGCCGCTGTGGGGGGCCCCCAAGACCCAGCATTCCCCCCTGCAGGGGTGGGCTGGGCCGGGGGCAGGGTGTAAATTTCCCCCCCAGGCCGCCTACATTATCTTTAAAACGGCTGCGGGCCACGGCGCTGGCTGTCTGTTATTTATTTAATTATTTTTGCTAGATGTTGGCCGCGGCGCTGGCTGTCTGTTAATTTTTTTTTTTTTGCTAGATGTCGGCCGCAGCGGCCGCCAATTGGCTAGCTGGCTGCTGCTGCGCAGGCTGCGCTGCATTGTGGGAGTTGTAGTCCGGCCGCGCTAAAGGTAAGGACCTTATCAGTGCAGCAAACTACAACTCCCACCTCCCAGGATTCTCAGAGGCAGGTCATGTGGCATGTCAGGGGAGGGTACGAGCTGCGTCAAGAACGTCCCGTCCCATGTGACTTGCTGAGCTTGTGGGCTGGGGCTGGGCGCTGGCTGCAGAGAAGAGAAGAGACTTGACATGACAGGACAGAATCACCCCCCCCCCCCCGAAGAGGTGCAAGGACCTGTCTCTCCACTGAAACACACAGCCCTCCCCAGCCTGAAGTAAGGTGTGGTGACTTCTGTTGTGATAAAACTTATTTGCTGTATCCCCTTCGGTAGTAAATTTAAGAAATGATGCGTAGCAACAATTTTAAAGTTTGGCAGTGGCGACTCAAGGGCAATCAACCAACCCCCCCCACGATGAGCACTGATCAGGCTGCATTGATGGGCACTGTCTGCACTGGTGGGGCTGCATTAAGGGCACTAATCAGGCTGCGTTGATAGGCACTGATGAGGCTGCATTGATGAGCACTGCACAGGCTGCACTGATGGGCACTGTCTGAACTGATCAGGCTGCACTGATGGGCACTGATCAGGCTGCACTGATGCCTGAGCACTCTGCACTGGTGAGGCTGCACTGATGGGCACTCTCTGCACTGGTGAGGCTGTACTGATGGGCACTGTCTGCTCTGGTGAGGCTGCATGGATGGACACTGATCAGGCTGCACTGATGGACACTGATCAGGCTGAACTGGTGAGGCTGCACTGATGGGCAAGTGTAAGTGGAGGCTCTCTGGGGACCCTGATGTAGGGGGAGACTCTCTGGGGACCCTGATGTAAGTAGGGAGGCTCTCTGGGGACCCTGATGCAAGGAGGGGCTCTCTGAGGACACTGATGTAAGGGGGGCTCTCTGGGCACCCTGATGTAAGGAGGGGCTTTCTGGGGACCCTGATGTAAAGGGAGGCTCTCTGGGGACCCTGATGTAAGGGGAGGCTCTCTGGGGACCCTAATGCAGGGGGAAGCACTCTGGGGACCCTGATGTAGGGGGAGACTCTCTGAGGACACTGATTTAAGGGGGGCTCTCTGGGGACCCTGATGTAAGGGGAGGCTATCTGGGGACCCTAATGTAGGGGGAGACTCTCTAGGGACCCTGATGTAAGGGGGGCTGTCTGGGGACCCTAATGTAGGGGGAGGCTTTCTGGGGACCCTGATGTAATATATATACTGTTGTACTTATTCTTTGACTGTTTTGTTTAAAGCAGCTACCCCACTGCACTAGGTTAAAAACTGTTCTTTAGTTCACAACAATACAGCTTGTACAGCCATTTACTTGTATAGCTGACTGTATGAAGCACATGTGGCTCCCCGGACGCAGGAAAGCACAAGTAAATTTATGCTAAGAGTAAAATAAATGACGCGTACACACGATCAGACATTCCGACAACGAAATCCTGGGATTTATTTCCAACGGATGTTGGCTCAAACTTGTCTTGCATACACACGGTCGCACAAATGTTGCTGGGAATTCCGATCCCAGCACGCGCTCACGTACACGTACGACGGCACTAGAAAGAAGAAGTTCAATAGCCAGTGCGCCACCCTTTGGGCTCCTTCTGCTAATCTCGTGTTAGTAGAAGTTTGGTGAGAGACGATTCGCACTTTTCAGCCTCGTGCTTTTCAGATCGTTACTGCTCTTCAGTTTGTGCTTGTGGATTCGTATCTGGTTTTCAGATTTTTATATTACGTATTTGATTTCCAGTGTGTTCTTGTTCGCTCGTTTTTGAATTTCAGCTTGCTCTTCACAGGCCTTGCTGTTCTTCAATGCGTTCTGTTAAGTCCGTTCTGACCAGCCGACCGTTTTGAAACCATGTTGCGGATACGTACTCATCGTAGAGTTTGTGCTCTGCAGGGGCTTGGTGTTGGGGTTCTTACTGTGACCCAAGCCCAGTCCATGAACAGGGCGGGGGGGAGTTCATGGACCAAGAATTTGTTGCTCCAGCGTGACCGATTCTCGCACATGCCTTTGTTGCGGGAGATCCGTGAGAATAATCCTGATGATTTCAGGAATTATCTCCGGATGACGGACCGCGTTTTTCACCGTCTGTTGGCTTTGCTGTCCCCTTATATTACGAAGCAGGACATCTGCATGCGGCAAGCCATTACTCTGGAATAAAGGCTAGTCGCCACCTTGCGGTACTTGGCGACGGGGAGAAGTCTGCAGGACATCAAGTTGATGTCCTGCATCTCCCCCCAGGCTCTGGGAATAATTCCCATTATTCCAGAGACGTGTTCTGCCATCATACAAGTCCTGTAGAAGGACTATATTAAGGTAAGATTTCTCCTTTAACATCACATTCTATGTATTTCATGTTTGCTAATGTATTGTATTTTTTTCATCATTCCCTAATTACCATGATTGTAATATGCTGTGAATGTCCCCTTTGTCCTCATGCATGCTGGGAGTTTTTAAAGTTCCTTTTTTGTCCTTTATGCATATTTGCCTTCACTAACCTCCCCAGCATGCTATCCTGGGCCCATACACAGCTAGCCTAGTCACTTAACAATGTATTTTGTCAGCTCCATTGTAGTGCTTTACCCTAAACACCCCCTAAAATGTGTCCACATGTTATTTATGTCCTTAAATTCAGGCAGAGTGCCAGAGGCTTTTTTTGGGGGGGGGGTCACAAAATCATTTGAAACCCTCCCCCCAACCGCTAAGTCAACCGATACCAATACTCTATCTGTTGACTTTGCCAAACCCATATACACTATACCTACCTCTTTTGTGGTCATATTTATGGATGAATTCACCAAAGCATGTAGTGAAAGGGCCTGCCTGAATACTTTCTAATGGTACTGTTTAAAGTTTTGTTCTCTTATTATCTTGATGGGTAATTGCAGAATGTAAAAATGTGCTTCAATTTGGACAGTGTGTATTCATATTTTTGGATTATGACACTTCTTACCTGTCCAGTGGGCTGCCAATAGTGTAAGTAAGGAGTGACTGGCCAAAGTAACACACATTATTTATGCATTTAGCTCTCAATGAAGTGGAGAGGGTTACCTGTCCAAAACATACCCCCCCAAAAAACTTTTTTTTACAATGGGCCATCAGAGGGGGTGAGGAATCTGATAAGTGGACCTTAGATTTTTTCTTTAAATACTCCTTCAAATAAATGTTATACTGATGTTGGCCAAGAATGTTTGTGTCTAATCTGCTTGCAATGTTATGTGCAAAAGTCCTAATTTTTTTTTCTTGTTTTACTCCACAGTTTCCTTCAACGCCACAGGAATGGCAGACTGTGGCTTCCCAATTTGCCCAGCGGTGGGACTTTCCCAACTGCGGAGGGGCGATAGATGGGAAACACATCCACATAATCCCACCCCCCCAACTCGGGGTCATACTATTACAACTATAAGGGGTCTAATAGTATTGTGATGTTGGTGGTGGTGTCGGCGACATATGATTTTTCTCTATGTGAACGTGGAGAAGAATGGCCAGATGTCAGATGGTGGAGTCATTGCCCAGACCGAGTTCTATGGACGGCTGGCTCCAGAGTGGTGGCCTGGGATTGCCACCTAGGGAAGACATTGTGGCTGGTCTTCCGTTCGTCTTTGTCGCTGATGAAGCGTTTGAGCTGGGTGATCACCTGAAACGGCCGTTCCCGATGAGGACCCTCACCCCAGACCAGAGGGTTTTTAATTACCGGCTGGCCAGAGCCAGAAGAGTGGTGGAGAATGCTTTCGGGATAATGGCCAACCGGTTCCGCCTATTCCTTACGCCAATCAACATGGCGGAATATAAACTTACCCATATAATCCTTGCATGCTGCATTCTCCACAACTTTTTAAGGAGAAATTCTATGAACTATGCGGCCTCAGTTGGGCCTGAACCTGGATTTTAAGACCAAACCCTGACGGCGCTTGAAGCTGGCTGTCCTGGCTTGCCCCCCCAAAGCGCCCGCGAGGTCCGTCTAAAATATATGGAGTACTTTGCGGGGAAGGTGGCCATTGATATTCCAGAAAATGTTTAAGAAACCTTTTTAAAATAAATTTGTATTTTAAAATGAAATAATATTTCCTTTGATTTACTGCTTTTACTTTTAAGCTGTTTCCTAGGTTATCCAATGGGTTCTTTTTTTTTTGCCCATTTTCTTCAATAGTGCAAACGTAATTTATTTGATACGTGAGGTGACAATCTCTTCTTCAGCTAACTATTATGTTGTGGGTCTACTACACACACACACACACCTTGTTTTTGTTGTTAATGTATGTAATGCATTAATGCTAAAAATATTCATCATTTTCAGCACTATGAATTTATTTTTTGGAGTGACGAAAATGGCCTGATTGATGCAAATTATAAAGCACTGTGGGTGTTATTTACTAAAGGAAAATCCACTTTGCACTGCAAGTGCACTGCAAAAGTGCACTTGAAAGTGCACTGAAACTGCACTGAAAGTGCACTTGTAGTGCAAAGTGGATTTGCCTTTAGTAAATAACCCCCATTGTCACTGTAAACAACAACTTAAGCAAAAAGCTGCTATGAGCATTGAAAGAAGAAGCCACGCATTGTTGAATAGAAAAATTTTTACTCTGTGCACATTCACATGTGCATTTAAAAAAGGGTTTTTTAACAAACCAACATATTTTTGGAATCTTTTTTTTTTTTTTTACAGTAGAAATATGCTTTTTTTGTGGTAAACAGGCATGTTTTTTAAACCATAAAACAATACACAACAATAATAATAGGAACACACAACAAAATACTTTTTGCAGCACTCTCTTGATCCTTTTGTACTGATCCTGCTCCCTCAATTTGAGGTCTGACCAGCATTTCCTCAGTTGATCCTTCGATCGTTGTACCCCAAAATTCTTCGGCAGACTTCTCACAACTTTAGTCATGATCTTGGCCTTTCTCATATTTAGGTTTGGGTAAGGTCCATGCTTCCCGTCATAGTCGGCCCTCTTTCACGCATGCACATTGTAAATAAAGCATAACACACGTGTGTCGTACGTACGATCTGTGAGCGGAGGAAGGAGTAGCGGAAGTGCCGATCGTGAAGGTACAATTTTAACTCGGGCCTATACTGCTTATAGATTGAGGCCTATATTGGGACAAGACTATGAGAGTTTAGCCTGACATTAGGGTTTGTCTTGTGTTGTGTCTTGCAGAGAACATGGATATATTGAATGATCAGGTATTTATCCCTATATTCATTGATATGTACAGGGAGCTGCCCTGTCTGTGGCAGGTAAACCACCCCTTTTATAACAATAAAAGAAAGAGGCAGGCAGTGCTGGATCAATTGTTGGAATTTGTGAAGCCACAGATCTCCACGGTAACCATCAACTTTGAAGGCCAAAATTGGTGGCATGAGGAGCACATATAATAGGTAGCGCAAGAAGTTCCAGGATTCCCAAAAATCAGGAGCTGCAGCAGATGACATTTATGTACCCATACTATGGTACTACGACAGACTGCATTTTCTGGCAGACCAGAGGGAACCCAGGCCAGCACTCTCTAGTCTTCCTTCAATGCTTCCTTCCACCCCAGCTGAGGCTTCTGACGTCCAACCTGGGCCTTCCAGTCAGGAAGATGTGGATGAATCCAGCTTGAGCTAGGTATAGCATTGTTCAACATATTTATTGGCAAAAAATTAATGATGTTAACTAGATGTTATTATTGATCACTAATTTCTCATTTAACAAAGTGTTTTACATATCAATAGACAGTAGTGGCCATAAATGATTGGGACAAGAATGAAAAATGCAGGGGTCAGAATGATAGTCTTTTCTACTTGTTCAACATTCAATTTGCAACAGTCATGAGCTGAAAATTGTGTGCGATTGATGAACCAAAAGCTAAAACTATGTCCCTTTTTTATACACAGGAACGCCTCTGCCAGGAGGAGGCTGTGGAAAGTGGCAGCCAGAAGGTGGCGGGGGTAAGTGGCAGCCAGGAGGTGGCCAGGCCCAGTAGCCTGAGCCATCATCCGTCGTAAAAAAATCCACGGTTTTGTTGTCGAAATGTCCGATCGTGTGTACGAGGCAGAAATTTGTTAGTTCAGGAAGAATTTTCTATCCCACTCCTTTGAATTTTCTTGATGCTGGGATCAAAAGCAATTGTTGATTTGACCTCACTAATGATTACAGAATTATATAAACTTAATTAAAATAAAAAATTTTGAAGAAAATTCTACTAGTGTATAGCCAACTTTAACTTCTATATACTGGCTAAGCTAAGTAAACATTCGTTTTTCGAATACTTTCTATTCCTCCAGTAAAAATCAGCCACCATGTGTGGGATCAGCATGGAAAAATATATATCAATTTCACTGTCCGCCATCCTCTTTCCATTTTTTGCTTGGAAACATATGCTCTCTGTTCCTTTGTGACAGTGATAAATAAGTGTAAAGAGGTAACAATACATAGAATGTAAATAAAAACAAAAAGAGCAAAAAACACATATCAAAATCGCACACATGGCATAAAAATACAGTATATGTATAATATACACATGCCCTGTATCTTGTACAGAATGTCTGCTTCCTAAATGGGGTTAAAGAGAAAACTGTGATACTGTTGAGGAAATAGCAGAAAATGGAAAAGATCCAGGAGGTAAAGAGCCAAAGGTGAATCCAGAAAATGTATAACCTTATTCCTGGTAATGTGTTACTGTGTAAATATCCTGCGTGCTATATCATATTGTCTGATGGATTTCAGAACTACAAGGGAGCAATATTGAGCGGTGATGGAGTTGTGGGTGATATCAGTGCTCTTCCTGCTGACGGCCCTCAGTGATGCCAAGGACTCCTGTCCAGGTACATTTAATTTTACCTTTTATACATGCCCAAAAACTGTACACCTGAGTTTGTGAGTCCTTACCTGAATTTGACATAAAGTTCACCAATCACCAACAGCATCAATGCCATAGCTAAAATACAAATTGTAAAATATGAAAAAGTTTCCCAGGTTCAATGCAGTAAAAGTAAAGTACAATTTTACAAATGTAATTGTTTGCCTTACTTTTTCTTTTACTGTATATTCAATTTATGTTTTCGTCTGCCTGAGCCTAAGGCTGGCCATATACGGAACATATAGAAGCTAAACCCTGCAGATGGATGAACCTCCCGCTGCAGATATTGTATTCTGACATCTGTGCTGCTGGTTGTCAGAATACCCAAAAAGGGGACACTGGCACTGTTCTACCAAAAATTTTCCAATTTTCTTTGACAAAAGAAAAAAAAAGTACTTTTGTCGATCTGGGTGTTGCAGACAGTGTAAACCATGGAGTGAAATTCGATGCATGTATGGCCACCTTAACTAACTCCACAGTTGTTTTCTTCTTCTTATCAATCACAGACAGTGTTCATTTTGAGATCAAATTTCGATTTAGTTTTAGTCATAATCTTTTGACTAAAATACCATTTTAGTTTTAGTCGTATTTTAGTCATCTGAATTGTTTTAGTCAACTAAAACAGTGTTAATTTCATTGACGGAAATATTAAAATTGACGAAATTAACACGGATCACAGACAAGTTTTGCCACCAATAAGTTGCCATGTGTTCATGGGCATAGCATAAGGGTTTGCAGGGGTCACAAACGCAACCCCGCCCATAGCTCCAGGGGGCCCCTGCCGCCTCCCTGTCATATTATCATATCTTCCACAAAGTCCAGCTCCGATCTGCCCTAGGGCCCCACAGCCATGCTCCAGTTTGCCTTCCACAGTCCACACCCCTCTGTTCTCATTGGCTGGGGAGAAGCTGTGAGCCATTTCCTGAATGGAGAGGAGCATGGGGTGAGAACAGCCCAGAATGGAGAAGTGTCTGTGCTGGCAACATGGAATGGTAACCAAGCTCAGCGAGTTAAGGAGGAGAGTGCTGTCCTGTAGCCACGATGGGACCGATGTCACTGGTGAGGTAAGACACTGCTCAGTGTCTTCTAGTCACTAGTTGGAATTCTCTGCCCCCCCCCACCCAGGGATGTCCGCTTACCTCACTTCCCTGACAACTGGGGAAAAGAAACGCACTTCCAGGAGGTGACCTTCCCCCAACACCTGCGAACACTGACAGAGAAACCTTCAGAAATTGCTTAAAAACAAATCCCTTAACACCTCCTGGGGGGCCCCTGCAGGTGTTAAGGGATTGCAGGCTCCAGATTCCGTGTCACATGGCTTTGCCCCCCCAGATCTAAGTTGCACCCCCCCAAAGCCCCCTGACCACCCCCTCCGCCCTGGATGCTATGCCTGCTGCCAATCTTCTTTCCCAGTACAGCACTCTATACTGCTCCTCCTTCCCAGGGCTGAAATCACATTCATTTACAATACAGCCAGTTAGCCATGATCTGCACAGGGTGTATCTGCCTACTGCAACTACACTGCCATTCTGACCAGAGAATTTCACAGGTCAGAACGGCAACATAAAAGCCAGATTACACCCTGTCAAGGCTGATAGACTGTGTGTAAAGGAATGTGATTTCAGCCCTGTGTATTGTGGGGGGGGGGGGGGCTGTTTACAGTGCTGGAATGGGAAAGGAGCTCTGCCAAATGACCTGCCAGAGGTCCCTGTCCTCTGATTCTCCAGGGGTGAGCCCTGTCCTCTAATGTAAGGAGGAACTCTAGGGAACTCTAAACTCTTAAGCCACTTTGAGTATCTTGGTGTGCGGTGGGTGTATCTGCACACACGGTGGAAGTGGTGGGTGGTAGTGGGGGGGCCCGGGTCAACTTTTGCATCGGGGCCCACAAGCTTCAAGCTACACCTCTGCATGTGTTGTTTAAATCATGCCACCATGCTCTCACTCTAGTGTAGCATGTCTGTCTCTTAAATTTCACAGAGTGTGCACACAAAACCTCAGTCAAATCTTTTTAAGATGTAATGTTAAACAATGAGAAGGATGGATCCAGAATTTTACAGTAAAGGGATTTCAGGAAATGTAGGCGAGGGCTTATGAAAAACACGTTAAATATGAAGGTAATGGCATGTGTATAGTGGGATTTTTGGGGGGTTTAAGATCCATTGGCATGCACATTGAATTATTTGTATAACTGATAGCTGTGTGCAAAAGCAAAACAACACATCAAAATGCAGAGCACAGTGTAAAATGTGGGCACATTGCCTTGATTTTGCAAATGAAAATGGTCTAAAAACAGTTGACATTTCCTAAACCTTTGTTGTGTGTGTGTATAGCTAGCATTAGAGAATAAATAATAAATAGGGATATATCCATTAAACATTAATTGCATGAATAGCAGAAGCATTTGTGCAAATTAAACAAAATGTCCCATATTCTTTCTAATGCCGCGTACACACGGTCGGACTTTTCGGCTACAAAAGTCCGACAGCCCGTCCGACAGACTTTCGACAGACTTTCCACGGACTTGCAGTGGACTTTCTAACGAACGGACTTAACTACATACGATCACACAAAAGTCAGACGGATTTGTACGTGATGACGTACACCGGACTAAAATAAGGAAGTTGATAGCCAGTAGCCAATAGCTGCCCTAGCAGCTATTTTTTGTCCGTCGGACTAGCATACAGACGAGCGGATTTCTGGGTCCGGCGGAGTTACGACGTAAAGATTTGAAGCAAGTTCCAAATCTAAAGTCCGTCAGATTTGCGACTGGAAAAGTCCGCTAAAGGTCCGGTGGAGCCCACACATGATCGGATTGTCCGCCGGATTTGGTCTGTCGGACCAGTCCGGTCAAAAAGTCCGACCGTGTGTACGCGGCATAAGAGATTAATGCCTGTATAGTTAGTGTTATCTAATGGCCAAAATGCAGTACAGTTTTCTCGAATACTGCAATGAGAAAACTTTACCACATTTAGGCCACTAGATGGACCTGACAATACAGGCATTCTGTCTTAAAAAAAAATATGGGACATTTAATTCAACCTGCACAAATGTTTCTGACATTGGTGCAACAAACACAACAACAAATACACCCCATAGTGTGAGATGCAGCAGTCATGTTCTACAAAGGCAAAGTTAGTCCTGAGGACTTGACATCTTAGTTCTATTTCTTGATACATTATTTGAAAGTAATAAAAAAAAAATAGAGATGTTTTGTATAAAATTCTATCAATATGTATAATGCCCTGTACACACGATCGCACATTCCGACAACAAAATCCATGTTTTTTTTTCCGACAGATGTTGGCTCAAACTTGTCTTGCATACACACGGTCACACAAATCTTGTCGGAAATTCTGAACGTCAAGAACGCGGTGATGTACAACACGTACAACGAGCCAAGAAAAATTGAGTTCAATAGCCAGTGCGGCTCTTCTGCTTGACTCCGAGCATGCGTGGAAGTTTGTGTGTCGGAATTGTGTACACATGATCGGAATTTATGAGAACGGATTTTGTTGTTGGAAAATTTGAGATCCAGATCTCAAATTTTGTGTGACGGAAATTCCGATGGAAAATGTCCAATGGAGCCTACACACGGTCGGAATTTCCGACAACAAGCTCCCATCGAACATTTTCCGTCGGAAAATCCGACCATGTATATGGGGCATTAGTGTTTAATAAATTTTGTTTCTGTTCATAATGTATAATTCAATGGGTACATAAAGGCATGTGTTTGCACATGACTTTATATTCTGTTTCATGCTTTGTATTGCTATAAAAAGTTTTGTTTTACTGCTTTTTTTTCACAACGAAGTTCTGTGAGTCAGCCAACCCTTTGAAAATGATGTACTCCTTGTATGGATCTTATTTTATCTCAGTAGTTGTTAAAGCTCAGCTCTGGGTAAAAAAATCCTGCTACCATTTCTCCCACCCTGCAAGGCAATTCAATTTCTTACCTTGTAAAGTATGTTACCCCCCCCCCCCCCAATCCAGGATCCCCACTGATGCCATTTCTAGCTGTGGGAACAGTTAACCCAATACCATAGATCAACCCTTGCCAGTCAGTAGTCTTCTGGATCCTGAGAGTAGTCTTTTGGTAGACAGCCAATGAGAATTGTCAATGCAGGCAGTGACTTGTACACCCAGAAGAAGGAGCCCAACAAATAAAAAGCAACTAGAAGGACTTGGCGAAGGACAATCATGTGACTCCCGATTTATGGTGGGTAAAAAAGGTGATTAGTGAGAGTGGAGTGGGAAAGGTAGGAGGGGAGGGAAGTTAATTCTTTCCTGGAGATGGGCTTCAATAGAAAGAGTAATATACCAATAGCTCCCTCTGGTGGCCATTTTACAATCCGCTCTATTTAATATCAAAACAAAACATAAGAGGACAAACTTATAAAAATGTGGAAATCAACATAGCCTCACCCCTGTTACTGGCACCTCTTCCTCTTTTCTCTCTTCTTCTATGTTCCCCTCCCCCTTTTTTCAGGGCAGGAAGGGGTGCTCTGGTTGAGCTGTGCAAGTGCAGGTTTTTTAACAAGCTAGAGCTCTCGTTCCTGCACTGATGGGACATTGCATTCAATAGGCAGCCCACCCTGCTGTTAAGGACACAGCTCTGGGTATTAAAAGGACTAGAGGGGTGGCTAGGGGTTTTTTTTTTTTTTTTTTTTTTTAAGATGTACATACTGTATACTCTAATATCTCTGTCTTGCACAATTCTCCCTTCTAAGAGGTAAAGATTGTTGGAGTTGGAGATTCAGATAAACTCACAATCCTCAGAGGATGTCCTGGCACTCCTGGATTTCCTGGCCAAAAAGGAGAAATTGGGGCACCAGGAGAGAAAGGTGAGGAAATGTAAGATCAACATGTAAGACAACAAATACACAGATGTCAAAATGTAAGACAGTAAATACACATATATATTATGTGCCCAGTGTTATCTAGAATATATTTCCATCATACTGATGTCAGAATGTCCATCCTGTTTGCTATAATTTTATGTTTTATATAATCCATTTAAACCGGAATCAACAGACTTCTCAGGGCTTCTGAGTGGGACAGCAGATTTCTGTCTTGTACAAACTTCTTCTCAAGTGGCAGTGCATATCTGTGAGCTCAAAGTAAAGGCACGGGGAGTAAGATGCAAGGCCTACTAGAAGTTAAAGATAATAGCAAACTAAGCATTTAGTTGACGAGCTGCCAAAAGCACAAGATGGAACAAAGTAAGAACTACTGAAAACATTAAAGCTGAAAAATGACCATGTTTGATTTTTTTATGAAAACACAGATGGCTGAGCCAAGGTTTTGACTCACTATGTATTAAAACATGTTTAAAAATTGTATTGAATATATTGTGCCATTTAATCATCACCCCCTTTTTAACTGCATTGTTCAATGTATTTATTTTTAGGAGAAAGGGGTCACTCTGGGGCACCTGGGAAGCCGGGACCACCAGGGCAAACAGGTGGGTAGCAAACTCATTCCACCATCAAAACAGACAAGTTTCATGTATTTATTATGGCTTGTTATTGAGTCTAAGGGGCACTTCTCTATTGACCAACTTCGTAAGGGACATTTCTCAATATCAATATATTAGTGTGTCTCTTTTCCGACCAGTGTTAATTTCATTGCATTCAACACAGCTGATGAGAGTCTGTAAAATGTATCCATAAAAAAGATTCCATTCTCCTTAGGTACACGTATTGCCTTAAAGTGTTACTAACCCCACAACAGTAAAATCAGTATGTATTTGCAGTAAAGCATCACTGTGAAACCTAAGGGGTTAATCCTGCACATTGTGTAAAAAGGCTGTTTGATCCTGACTTCTCTGATCCTCCCTTTCTTACACTGTCCCCAATCCATCTCCTGATAAGACAGAGCCTTTGGAGTCACTCCACTCTGCACATACTCAATTTGGTGTGTAATTCTAGAGAGTTTTTATTTTTTACTTGGGTGATCAGCACAGGGCCAATCAGCACTCTCCAGAAAGAGAATCAGGGGTCCTGCAGCCTCATAGGACAGTCAGAGTAGAATAAAAACTCCTCCTACAAGCTTTAACCAGACACTGATAGAAGTCACAAGACTGCTATATACTGCTCATAAAAAGTATTTAGCCGTTTATATTTATTTAAATAATTGCATTTTCATGTTCTCTGTACTGTGGGAGACCAGATATAGTGAATGCAGGGTCCTGGGTTTAGTAACACTTTAACTCGTTCAGAAACAGTTTTGTAGATTACAAAAAAGTTACATCATTTTAAAGCATCTTTCTGAGCAGTGAAAATAAGCTTGCATTTGGTGTGCCTTTTTATACTGGTAAGGGGAAGAGAGGAGAGCTGTCTAGAGTGAGAAAGATATCACCGGGTCCTTATGATGATAATGAGAAATCCAAAGAGCAGGAAAGAAGTGTAACAGTGAAATGGGATCAACTTTTACTTTTAAGAGCCTATGGTTCTGCAGATTCCATTTCACTAAGTATTGCACAAAAGGGGAGGGATGAGTCTGCAAATAGCGCTGGAAGGCTGCGCGCTGTGAGGTCTCTATGATCTCTCCTCCTGCCTCGAGATGAAGGAGCGTTGTTAGCTGACCCCCCCCCCGGGCCCCATTGCTCACCACCTACATACCTTCCTGCTGTGGTGCCTATCCCTCTGCTCGCCCCTGCATATCCACGGCAGAAAAGAAAAGATTTGGCCGTTGGCTGCAGTCTGCGTTTTTCCGGCACGGCGTGCGGGAGCACTCAAGTCCCCCGGGTTGGCTTTGGTCTGGAGCTCCCTCGCTGGGCTCTCGGCTGTGACACCGGGGAGCTGCTCGCGGTGGGTCCGTTCGCCGATTGGCTGCCGGGGGAGCCGTCGGGGAGCTGACAGAGT
The DNA here is from genome assembly GCA_037952925.1 of Lithobates clamitans. Lineage (NCBI taxonomy): Eukaryota > Metazoa > Chordata > Amphibia > Anura > Ranidae > Lithobates > Lithobates clamitans. Next base: position 3,437,662 of record JBBGZY010001526.1, read on the forward strand.
GCGGGCAGAAGCGAAGACTGTGCCGGAGGGAGGCGAGGGCGGCCGAGGAGGATTCCTGAAGGGGATACCGCAAGGAGCCGAACGTGTGGGCGGACAGAGGCTACAGGATCGAGGCTTGTACGCGCTGCGGGAGAAGTTCCCTTCCTCCCCTCCCTAGAGATAAGTACACCATTTCTCGTCTTCCCTCCCTAGTACATAATAAGTGCAATAAGTGCATAAAAAAAAGAACAGAGGAGTCAAGCTCTAACATCTAAACAATAACTGAATGTAAAAGTGTATGTAATAAAAGGAAGAAAAAGGTCAAGAAGAGGAGAGAAATGGAGAGATAAAAGGTGGAGTTGAGGAGGGTAAAGATAGAAGGAAAAGAGGAAAAAGTTGGAATAATAAAACAAAGTATCATATATTACAAGAAGAAGGTACACGGATGGGATGGAATATAGATGTGGATACATATAATAAATATATGCTCACATGACTGTTAATGGTGCATGGAATATATTTTGATAGATCACTGTATTTGATAAAGGCTATATATGTAAAAAACAACAGAAAAATATCAAGACACCGACCCAGAGACAATCTGTTAATCCAGAGCTTCTTCAAAACCATACAAAAAACATTAACAAAATTTATATGGCAAAACAAAAAACCAAGATTAAAACTGGCACTCATTTCTAGGAAAAGACAGCAGGGGGGTTTAACAGCACCGGATATTTCAAGGTACTACAAAGCAGTAATACTAGCATGCATGGTAGAATGAACAAAAGAAAATGAAGAAAAAAAATGGATAGAAATTGAAAACACTTTAAGTAAAACCACGCTTCACAAAAATATTTGGATATTAAACAAATATAGAATAATAAACCCCAACGCACACGAGGTGACAAAAAATGTATTTAGAATTTGGGATGCACTACACCGGAAACAAAAATGGGCATACAATTCACCGTTGACGCCCCTCACGGGAACAAATTTTTTCACACCAGGTGAGGATATTTTTCGAAGACTCAAAATAAAAAATCCACTAATTAAAGATATCATAAGAAGAGGGAAGTTGGAAGCTGCACAAAAATTGGAGATTAAATTCAGTGGGAAATTACGAGAATGGGAATATTTTCAACTAAATCACTTAATAAATACATCACCGCACCCGTTTAGAGATGGTGAAAGATTAAACCGGTTAGAAAAGCTCTGTATGACATCAACGCCATCGAAGGGAGGCATCTGGAAAGTTTATGAGTTCCTGACAGATCTGGAAGGACAAGATAGGCCTCCCTTCATTGAAAAGTGGGAAAAAGAGTTAGAAACAAAGTTAGAAGAACAACAAATCAAGAGAATGATTGCAGGAGGATACAATCAAGCATGGGATACAAACACCATCGAGATGAATTATAAATTCCTAGTCAGGTGGTATATGACCCCGGAGAGACTCCACAAAATCAACCAAGCGGAAACACCATTGTGTTGGAGAAACTGCGGACAAAAAGCCACAATGATACACATATAGTGGGACTGCCCGAAAATTAGTACATATTGGCAAGAAATAATTACAAGAATAAAGGAAATAATGGGCGAAACGATAGAGAATAACAGACTGACCTGCCTGTTCCATGATACCAACTCCTCTAGTAAGCATTATACGGAAAAAATAACGTCAAGATTACTAAATGCAGCACAGGGAGTGATCCCAAAAAACTGGTTAAAGGGCGAAGGCCCAGACTTAAAAGATTGGATTAAACAAGTGGAGTATTATCATAAAATGGAACTTCTCTGCTGCAAAGATAAAGAAAAATGTAACTCTGTCTGGACTGGGTGGGAAAGATACAAAACCTCGGACAAATACTGGCAGAAGAAACTGGAAAGTATAAAACACTAAAAAGGAAAAATAATATTAGAGAGAAGAGGAAAAACTCTGGGAGTAAGGCGGCGGGGGGGATTAGAAAGGGCGGTAATAGGCGGGTGGGTTAGGACGGGAAATTTTTTTTATACGGTTATTAATAAAGAAGGGAACCTTAGTTTCTCCAGTTCTTTTTTGTTTTTTCTTCTCTGAAAAGAAGCCACAATGATGTGAACTTGAGAAGGGGCGAAAAAAAGTGGAGGATACCCGCGCAATGTGATGTATTTTAAACAGAAAGTCTGTTGGAACTGCTGCCACTACCAATTACTTCCACTAGGTGGAATGTAATATAGAAAGGGAAAGAAGGAGTAGATATGGCGCTGTTCTAGATCTGGTGAATTCAGGTGTGTGCTGCTCCCTTAATTGGGAGGAATATATTAAGTGGGAAAAAAATACTAAGTGGTTCCTATTTCTATATGTATTGCCTCAAAACCCATATAAAGGTTAGTGTGAAACCTGGGTGTGTATGCGTTGTGTAACCGATACCGCTAAAAGTGCAATGTGTATGGCCTCAGTTTATACCATAAATAAATTAATAAATATTTTACAAATTCCCTAGTTATTATACATATAAATTATCCATAAAAGACAATCCAAAATATATATATTAAAGTGCTGATGTGAATAAACAAGTGAAACTCTGATTAAATAGTGCTATGGTGCCGGTGAATGAGTCCATTTAAATTCTGGTGAGCTTTTCAATGAATAAATCCTCAGTGCGTGTCTTATTCGTGCTCTTATAATGACTGCACTCACCAGATCCTTCACCCCCTCTTGGGTCTCACACATCCACAGTATATGCCACTGTGTAGCACCATAAGATATCTCCGTCCTCAATGTAAACTCTGAGAGGATTCCATTATGTAAAGAGAAGAGGGAGCCCACATAGCGTAATACTGTAAAAACTGTAAAATCCCGTTTTATTGTGTTAACATTTAAAAAGGTACTCACATTCGGTAAGAATAAAAAAGCCTATATTGGACGAGTTTTGAACGTCAAGTTGAAAAGGATCTCTCAAAAGAAAACACTGAAGTGGAATAAAAAAAAAAAAGTATTGCACAAAAAAACTAAATATTCAGTTTGGGGTCTATCTCAATTGTTCTCATGCTAAAAATCTTCTTTCATATATCTCTGTACCAGGACAAAAAATGTTGTCATGTCATTTACTGTAGGGCTATATTTCTATTTACTGTACATGAGAATACATTTGCAGTATCCATATTTTCATGAAACTTATTTTACTTATGTCATTATAATTATTTTACATATACAGCTCTGCTAAAACATTGGGGTTTATGTGTTCTATTACATTTAATTTTAATTTTAGGTGGTAAGGGAAGTCCTGGTGTCAACGGGGAGCCAGGAATCCAGGGAATACAAGGTGATGGAAATATTTTTTAATAATCTTTATTTAATAAATGGACTGTGTTGATAACAAATGTCATTAAATTAGAACTCTACATTTTGTCCTTTGTGTGTAATATACAGGTCATTTCCAGTGTTTGGGTCCTTGATTAGGTCAATGTGATCTAGGTGATTTGACAAACCTCACTAAATCATGCTGGTATTATAAAGGAGATGGGGTTTCTTGTTAAAAAAAAAGAAAGGAGATGGGGATATAAATTGGGGTATCCAGGGGACCATGGGAAGGGGGAAGAGAGGGATTAAAGTAAAAAACCCAAAACAATAATGAAGAACAGAGAAGAATAGGTCTGCTCAAAAATGGGTGAAAGAAGGTCTGATCTGGTACACTAGGAGAGACATTCTCCCTGAACTAAGAGTCATAAGTCAGAAAGTGTTTTAAGGAGCACTTCTTATAGTGTTTAGCGGGCTTTAAGAGCAAGTGCAATCAGGAGGGGACCCTCTACCGGCAGGTATTACGTTTGCAGCAGGTTTCCTGGGACCTATAAAAAAGGGGGGGGGGGGGGTGTCTATCAAAGAAGTAAGAATTAGCCTGGCCATTGGTAATAGTTGTGATTTTGAAAGGCGATAACCCAAACCTATTTCCCATTCTTTAATGAAGGGTAAGCTTGCTTTGGGTTTAGCATAGAACAGCATTTTGTACACAAGGGATACCATCCTAGGAGGGGGTCGGGAGCTGTACATAGGTTTTTACACAAAGGTAAGGAAGGTCATGGGGTGTAGTGTTGCTGCTTGAAATTTGAAAAGTGCAAATCTCCAATCACCCATAGAACACACAGAGGCCATATTACCATGAAATTTATAACCACTCATGCCTCCCATCCACTACATAGGTTTAAAAAAAAAACTGAGGTGGTCACCAAGGGAATATTGAAGGAATTCCCATCCTGGATAAAAATCTTTTCTACTGTTCAATACATTGTCACAGGAGGGAGGGACAGAATGATGAAATTAAACCTATGTGTAGCTGCTGTAGGGAGTGGGTGCATACAGCTAGAGAGATGTAAACTGATCTACCAGAAGCAAGACCCATGGCATTCATCTGTACTGTATTTGTATGATCCTCCTTGGTATTTTCCCTCTGCCCTTTTAGTGACCTGTAAAAGGTGATTTCAATGATTTACCACTTTATTTAAAAAACTTTAAAACTCTGCTGTGGGTTCCACATTGGATCTGCACCCTCTCAGTCTCTGACTAACTTTCACCAGCTATCAAAATCTGAATCAGGGCCTCTGATAAAGCAGTACAGCCAGTCCTCTTGTACTGGACCCGGACCCCATCAGTACAAAAGAGGGGCCCAGGCACTTGCTAAGCGGGAGGGCTGGCTGTACTGTCTTACTGCAGACACAGATCCTCTTCTCCCTTCAGCTGCTGTGCTGCCAGCTTCTCCTCCTCTTTCTCCCTCCGGCTGCACAGCAGAGGGATTGGTTCTAGCACATGCGCCACTTCCATCTGTCCAGGCCCCCCTGTGTGCTGCTGGCTTCCCTCCTCTCCTCTCCAGCGGCAGTTGCTGCAGGCATACAGATGGATGTTTCAGGATGGAGAACAGAAGAAGGGGCTGGAAAATATGTCATTTTCTGGCCCCTTCCTTTCCTGAATGAACACAGTGAGTGATCGGTACCAATCACTCCTGTGTCCATTCATCACTGAGACATAGTAAACTGTATTTACTATGCTTCCATTTGTGAATAAGCAGGAAGCCTTATGCCAGGTACACACGATCGGACTTTCCGACGGGAAATGTTTGATGTGAGCTTGTTGTCGGAAAGTAGGACTGTGTGTATGCTTCATCGAACATTTGCTGTCGGAATTTTCGCACACAAATGTTTGAGAGCAGCTTCTCAAATTTTCCGATCGTGTGTACACAAGTCCATCGCACAAAAGTTCATGCATGCTCTGAATCAAGCAAAAGGTGCCGCACTGGCTATTGATATTCCTTTTTCTCAGCTCGTCGTACGTGTTGTATGTCACCGCGTTCTCACGTTCTGAATTTTTGGCCAACATTTGTGTGACCATGTGTATGCAAGACAAGTTTGAGCCAACATCCTTCAGAAAAAAATCCACGGTTCTGTTGTCGGAAAATCCGATCGCGTGTACGGGGCATTAGAGTGTTTCCTATTCATTCATCTGTGGCCGGGAGGGGGGGGGCTGTCAGGTAGGCTGTATAGGGCTCCATGATTTCTAACAGCAGTCCTGACCAGAATTAGTAGTTTTGAGTGAACCAATTCTATAATTTAGCCAAGATCTTTTATAGCGGTCCAAACAACATATAGGCACTATCTGACACACTGAAAAATCTTTTTATTTTTTTATGTTATTATCAATTCATTATTTTATCAATCCTGACATGAAAGCAAATAATCTATGGGGTTAGCAGGCACTTCTGTCGCAGTGTATGGCACAATTACAACCAAATTGTGATTAGGTTAGCTTATCTAGGCACATTTTATTTCTTATGTCTACAGCTGCCTTCAGTTTGCTAAAGTGACTATTAGTTATCCCTCTGTAGGTCTAAAAGGAGAAGACGGAGCTCAAGCCAGTCCAATATATGGCGGTAAGATATCACTCTTATTTTAGAAAAGGAAATGTCAGTTGTTTAAATGTCGATGGGAGTAAGTTTTAGAAGCTAGTTAAAATGTAATTCCAGTCAAATTTTAACTAAGCCTAAACTTACTCCTACCCCCATTCTAAGACTATTCTATCTACCCTGTAAAAAAAAAAAAAAAAAAAAGCGTGTTCCTGTGTGATTCATGTCTGGGCATGGTGTGAACTGGCCCCTAGTGGTTAGCAGTTCAAGTGCTAGTCAGGACATTGTCTGCATGGAGTTTGCATGTTCTCCCTGTGCTTGAATTGGTTTCCCCTGGTTTCCACGACAATCAAAAACATGCTAGTAGGTTACCTTGCCCTAGTAGGATTTTCTACTGATTCTCACTATATGCCCCATCAGCAGATAAGCACTTTGAGTCCCCAGGGAGAAAAGCACTATAGAAATATAATTATTTAAATGAAAATATTCAGATCAACAATTTCCACATTTAGTATTATTTATTTTTAAATTGTTTTTCTGCTTTTTTTTTTAATTTAATGGGTTAATTCATATATAGATAAAAGGTTTTAATCACTAAGTATATAAGTGAGGTAGGTATGAAGTTAGCCTTGTCACATGCTAGCCATAGCTTGACTTCTTGATGCTACAGCTACACTAGGCAGCAGTGGTGGCTGGTGCTCAATATTTAGGGGGGGGGGTGGCAATCCAGCACCACAACCCCTACCCCCGCCGCTCAGGAGACGGACATGAAGGCGCCGATCACCAGATCAGGTCTCAGGCTTCCTGATTGGCTGGGAGGAGAATCAGGAAGATAATAGCGAATATTAATTCACTATTGTCACACAAGTGAGCCCACCCTTTTTTGAAGTTAGAGCCTCAGGCTCTAATCATGTGCTTTAAAAAAAAACCATTGGAATCTATGCATCCAGCGCCCTGCATGTAGATTAAGGGCTGGGCGCATGGATTAGGGGGGCAGCGCCCCGTATGGACGGGCCGCCACTGCTAGACAGTCTTTGTAATTTACCACTTAAGTTCCCAAGGCTCCTAAATACCAGTGCACACCTTTAAAACATTAAAAAAGTGTCTGCTAAAGATGACTAGCAATGCATCAGTGGTTATTAGGGAAACTAATTATGAAATACATTATTTATGCTAAGGATAGATCTATCTACTTATTATACAAACACATTTTCTTTTATTAGCCATCCATAGATTATAGTTGTTTGCAGTAAGGAATTAGAGTATCATTTTAAAGAACTGCCATGCTATGGTGAATTGATGAGAATATACTGGATCTGTTGCCATTTAAGCTTGAATGTTTACATGATTTTTGTTATTGAACAAATTATTCTGTCCCTGAGATAGAATTGATAGGCTTATACTGGTATATGAACACTTTCTCTTTAACCTTTCAACCTTTAACCTTTATTAAAAAAAATCTTAAAGCATTAAATAGTTAACTACTGCGGGGTCTTGATAAATATCACACCCACTGTGTCAATAATGGAAAACAGCTACAAATCACAAATTACTCATTTAGCATAAATATAGCACATAATTCACACCTGAGAGTTTTGTAGCACACTGTTCCAAGATCCAAAACTCCCAATGTCCAAAAAACTATTTCAATTTTCGGTGGTGGCTGCTCACATATGAGCTCTCAGGCACCTGCTCCAAAAGCTACATGAGATTTTTTTTTTGTAGGCAGAATTAGGAGTTTTTGGCCCCATAGTCTTCAAAGGAAATGCCTGCAAATGTTTGAACTGCATGTTTTTTAGGTGTTTTGTAGCTTGTAAGAACTGGTCTCCTCCCTGTAGTGCTTTCCATTGGCTAAAACAAAAGCATCTGTAGGTTTACTACATGTTAAATGCTTGAAATATGCTTTTAAAATGCTTGTATATGTGCACAAATAAAAACCACTGAAAACGCCTGAAAATTGCTCTGCTCAGGAGCGAATGAAACCTAAACTTATCTCTTCAGGAAAGCCTATCACGTCTCCAACTAATCTCCTACCACTTCTATCAGCTCATTCCCCACAGTTACAACCTTTTGTACCACTTGCCCCACTCTTTTAGATTGTAAGCTTCTCTGAGCAGGGCCCTCTTAATCCTCTTGTATTTTATTGTATTATAACTGTATTGTCTCCCTTTTATATTGTAAAGTGATGCGTAAACTGTTGGCGCTATATAAATCCTGTATAAGAATAATAAAGTAATATTCAAATTTGATGCAGTGTGCGGCATATGGTCTGAGCACTGACAGGCTGACCCCCACCCACCACCCCTTCAACCTCTGCAGCAATGATGTCAGCACTCATATGTCTATTTTCCTATTTCCCAAAGACAACCTCTGCATATGACACTGAGCACGTGCACTCAACTTCTCTGGTCAACCATGGCGAGGCACAGACCATAAAGCGTTTTAACAGAACAGGTTCCACTCAGAACAGGCCTCGCTATGGTCGACCAAAGGAGTTGAGTGCACGTGCTCAGCGTCATATCCAGTAGTTGTCTTTGGAAAATAGACGTATGAGTGCTGCCAGCATTGCTTCAGAAGTTGAAAGGGGGGGGGGGGGGGGGGTCAGCCTGTCAGTGCTTAGACCATATGCGGCACACTGCATCGAATTATTCTGCATGGCTGTCGTCCCAGAAGGAAGCCTCTTCTAAAGATGATGCACAAGAAAGCCTGCAAACAGTTTGCTGAAGACAAGACTATGGACATGGATTACTGAAACCATGTCCTGTGGTCTGATGAGGCCAAGATAAACTTATTTGGTTCAGATGGTGTCAAGCGTGTGTGGCGGCAACCAGGTGAGGAGCAGGGGCAGACTGACCATTCGGGCACTCAGGCATTGTCCGAGGGCCCAAGCCACTAGGGGGCCCAATCAGGGTTGCCAGCCTCAGTAAAACCAGGGACAGATTGCAAAAATCTATATTTGGTTACAGCTGTCCCTGAAATGTCTGACACCGACATCATTTTGATGTTAAATTCCATAGCTATAGCTGCTCCGCCCCTCCTCTACCTCCTCAGCCAATGGGAACACAGTGTACACGCCCCCTTCCCCGCGCAGCTTCTTTGACTGCAGAGCAGGAGAAGCCGACATCTGGAGGAGAGGGAGGCGGGGGCACAGCCTGCAGTGTGGAATGGGCTGCAAGGTAAGCTGACTAACTTGGCTGACTTAAAGTGGATGTAAACCCGAAATTTTTTTATTTTTTTTATATATATATGTCATAATGTAGAGTATAAGATTTCCTATCATTTGAGCCCAGTTTTGCCACAAAGAGTTAATCCAGCTCTGAGCAATCCTCTTTTATTGTTCAGTGAGATGAATCTTGACAGAGAAAAACTTTGTCAAATCCTCCCCCTTGCTGTGAGTGATAGCTAATTTACATATCTCGTGCACTAGCCTAAGACATGCATTATTTTTTAATTCCCACCCCCACTCCTTTCTTCAGCAGCTCTGCAACGATTGGCTGTTCCACACCTCAGCATGATTTGGCATACTGAAGTCATGTGGTTACTTTCCTGTCTTTTCACTGGATGTTAGAGATCATAGCAGAAGTTCAATGTAAGAAATACACAGGAGGAAACTGCATATTAAAAAGGGGAGTGTAGAGGTGGGTGGGGAGTCTACTGATATCACGACTCCACCCACCAAGCTCCAGACAACAGACCCACCCACAAAATATGCAGTTTTTCGGGTCTCATAACAGACAGAGGGGAGACATTTGACAGGTAAAGATACATGCATACATATATCTTTATAGATAACCCCTATGGCAGTAGTTTAGAAAGGATGACATTGGGTTTACATCCACTTTAAATGTAGTTTTCCATCCTCCCCCCGTTCTGGTGAGCAGGGGGAGGAGGATGCAGAGGCGGCTCTCTAATTAGGCAAATTAGGCGGCCGCCTAAGGCCCCGCACTCACAGGGGCCTTGCAGCCGCCTAATTTGCTTTTGCTCAATCACTGA